>CAUYQG010276299.1:0-13390 GCA_963574415.1 Tarsius wallacei | reverse complement strand
CCACCACCACGGGTCCGGGCGTAATTAACTATGGTATTCGTACACCGTATTTTTACCCCCCAGATTTTTTTTTTTTAATTGGAGTCTCACTCTGTCACCGAGGCTGGAGGGCAGGGGCATGCTCCCAGCCTCTTCTGCCTCAGCCTTCCAAGTAGCTGGAACTACAGGCATGTGCCACCACGCCCGGCTAATTTTTTGATTTATTGTAGACATGAGGTCTCACCAAATTGCTCAGGCTGACCCACCGAGTCCGGCTTCCTTTTCTTATAGTATAACGATAAATGATATATTTTTTTAAACCTATGTAGAAAATTAGAAGGACAACAAGGTAAAAAACGAAAAAGTAAAGAACTGATTACTAAACACTTCCCAGCATGGAGCCTTGCACACAAAAGCCACACCGTAAAGAGGAATACATGAATGGATAAGTAAAGTTTGCCTCTTCAAATTCCTTCAAGTCTCAGAATCATAATCTATAAAATACCTGTTTCTTATGGAAATCCTTTAGGGCTGTTTCGTAGCCTTCCTCCAGTCTACTGAAGGCTATTCCTACATCCGTAGTCCACCATATTTGTGAGCTGGTTAGTGCAACTTGAGCTGGGAAATCAAAAATCCAGAGTTCTCTAGGTTTTTCTTCATAGGCCACAATGGCTTCTGTGATAGAACAGCGCACTGTTTCCTGCATGGTCTGTTCAAGTTGCAGAAGCCACATTTCAACCTTTTGAAGCAAATTGAAACATTGTAAGACAGGCTTAACTATGGAAGAAGAATAATTCTATCCTCCCACAGGCTCTGAGGCCATGCAGAGAGTAAGACCTCAAATGGATTTAGCTTAAACCCATGTAGAAAACAAAGGAGGAATACCTCAAAAGGGAAGCCGAACAACTGATTGCCAAAGACTTTCTCTTGCATGAACCTGTCTTCTCCCAGGGATACAACTCATCTTGTTTTACCTAGCAGCTGGCTAATAACTTCCCACAGCCCAGAGAGGTGTTCTCTGTTATTCATTTCCTGGCTTTGAAGACAAGAAGTTTCTAGACCAAGGTTCCCCTCTAGTAACACACGGTGCTTTGAGAAACCAAATGTCACAGCCACCTATGGAAGTATTAGTCATATTTTAGTGCTTTGGAGATGATGAAAAATTAATTTTAAAATTTATCTTCTGGTAATTTTTTAATCTACTGAAAATTCTTCCCTAAAATCCTCACAGTTCTTGTTTTTATGGCAAAGGGTTTTCAGCAACTATCTTAATTATATTCCCTACTGGTTCTAATCTTCACACTTGTCAGAAATTAGACAGCAGGAGAGTATAAGAGATCGGACAACTGTTGACTTGTGAAAACTAATCTTTTTTTTTTATTCAAATGCATTTTGTTATATTGATCCATATATCTGTTTCTATGGGGTGATATCATATAACTAAAAAGATACATATCCTATCTGCAAATAATTGACCATGGCAATAAAAAATGACTCTAATAAGTAAATGCCAAGGGCCACATGAGATGCTGAAGGTACTACAATTGATTTCTTCCTCTGCCCCTGTGAAGAGGGCAGCAGCATTCCCAGCACCTCCTCTCTTGAGCACCTCCTCATTTGGGAGGGCGTATTATGTGATTAACAAGCTGACAATCTTCTCTCTTAAAAGAAAAAGGTAGCACCGCTCTAGCAATGGGCCCAATGTCTCTTATTAAGAGCCTTTGCTTCTAGTTTCATAGCTGTGTTTTGTTAACAAGCATGAGTTCAGTTTAATCTGATGAGATCAGGTGGTTCTGATCTAGCCAATGGGATCATGTATTTCTGCCTTGATAACCAAACACAATTCTTTTTTTTTTTTTTTGTGAGTCAGGGTCTCACTCTGTTGCCCAGGCTAGAGTGCAGTGCAGTGGAATGATCAGCTCATTGCTACCTTGACCTCCTGGGCTCAGGTGATCCTTCTGCCTCAAGTAGCTGGGACTACAGATGAATGCCACCATGCCTGGTGATTTTTTTTTTGGTAGAGACAAGGTCTTATTATGTAACCTAGGCTCCTCTTCAACTCCTGGGCTCAAGCTATCCTCCGACCTCAGCTTCCCAAAGTGCTAAGATTACATGAGCCACTGTGCCTGGCCCAAAGCCCAATTCTTCATGTCACCAAGAAACAAGTTTCCTCAGTAAACCAGTTATTATTTAAACATCTCCTAGATACTCTGGGATCCATATCTTCAATATGACCACCTGTCCGCAAGAATTTCCTTGTCGATTTGGGAAGATCAAACATATGACATGTATGTCAACAGAATGAGCTCATGTTCTGATGACCATGCCAACCACGGCAACCTAGTTCAGTATGATCTGAGAATGAGGCTGTGATGAGGTAAGTTCTTATTGAATCCTTCCCTTTTTGGTATCTCACAACCAACCTTCTACAATCACAATTATCACCTCCAATTATCACTCATTGTATATCCATTTCCTCAATGAGCCCAAGAGTTCCTCAAAGACAAGGGTCATGTCTTGTTTACTTCTGGGTCCCAAGAGCCTAATTTAGCATCTGATGCACAGTAGGTATTCAATAAACACTTAATGAATAACATACAAACACACTAGATTGGGAGGAGCCAATCCTAAGAGTGCAGAAAGAGAAAAAGAAGACTTAAAGTAAGAGCATCTTTCTACAAAACACAGGCAATTAGAGAGCGGATTTGTATATGCTCACAAGTCTCTAGCATAAGTTGCTTCTACAGAATAAATTAGAGCACTATAAAAACTTCCAATTTCAAGGGTTTCTGCTAGTGACAACCACATCCATCAATTGGACTATCCCCCTCTGGGCACCGTGCCAGTCTGCGAGCAGGCTTCGGGGAGGTAGCAGACAGCAACATACTTTTGTCAAGATAGTTTATGGCAACTTTTTCTAATCATTATAATAATATCCTAAAAAGCCCAAGAGAGCAAAAAGTATATTTTAATCAAAGTATCCCACCATCTGCTTCTCCTTCATTTGGCAGGATTTTCCTGGAACAATATTAAAAAGCAATGGAAAGGAGTAAAGAAAACCCCTGTAAAATAAGGTTGCAATCACATCTGTGCAAAGAGCACTTCCAAGAACCCCTGCCCCAACCCAAATGGTTCTCTGATACAGGCTCTTCCCTCGGTTCCTTTTTATTTTTACGCAAGCATCATCATCAAAAGATGCAGTTTCCCAAAATTTTCTGAATACACCCAAAGTACTTTCATGAATCATAACAAGTCATTCCTGTGGATAACTGTGAAGAATATTTTTGAAGTATTTGGCTGCGAGAAAAGAGAATGTGCCAACTTAACTCTCTGAACATAGTATTTAGAGCACATGACATCAGCTTGGTAGATTTAATCAACTTTATTTACAAGCAGCCATTTACAACTTCTACAACAGAATACTGAGCCGCAAAGCCTCTTGAAAACATGCTTTACTGCAAGGTGCTTCATACAAACCCTTCTCTGGATTCTCTGAGTGGTGGTGAATAGAGAATATGCTTTGTTAGACTCAGCCACTGGGTTGCGTTTGTTACTAATTCTAGGGCTGCTCATTCAGTTTGTGACAGTTGCTTCTGCCTAGTTCAACGCCTAGCATCTCTGAAATCCTGCTGGGTGCTGGAGCCAAATGAGCAGAAACTGGGACACATGGGAGAGTAGTCCTCTGTCACACTGGATATAGGTAAAAAGGAAGCTCTGAGCACACAACTAACCAGAGCCTGATCTGACATGAGTTGATTTTTAAAAATTCTTATTCATTCAACCTTTAGAGTATCCTGAAAATACTCCCCAGCATAGAAAACCTCAAAATCAAATCTTACATGGCCCACGCATTCACAATCGGCTTGGAATGGGACATACTCCTTTTCTTTGCTGTACATTCCAATTGCTCTGTGTGCAGAAACGTCCTGATTGTCTTCAAACTGCAGATCTGTGATGCTGTCGAAAAGTTTGGCGAGGTGACGTGTTACCTAAAACAGGAATATTTGAAAAGATGAGAGCATTTCTTGCTCTAGGTGTGCTCTGGTAATGTAGAGGTCACAAAACTTTATCAAGTTACAGAACTGTCTCAAAATATTTTTCCTCAAAATAAAAATCACTTCTAAAACCGTCAGAGCTTGAAATGACCCTGGCAAAGAAGTGGCCAGGCGCTATGGTCACTCATCACTGCTGGTTGATGAGTGCTTACCATTCAAAGTGGCCTATTCCTGTCAATGATCATCCTGCTGGGACTTCTGTGGTCAAGTTTTAAAAATTCAAATATATAATTAGTCAATACTATTGAAAAGCTGTTAAAATATCTGAAGCAAAAATGTGAATTAGATAGAGTCTTGCACTTTTGGATCTGATATTATCATGCACTTGCTTTGATACATTGATGAGCCCTACAGCATCACTGGGACATAAGAAAGGTGAAAAGAATCTCCCCATTTTCGTTAATAAGGAAAATGAAGAATTAAATAAATTATCCATGTCAATTTCACTAAAACTAAGTAGCAGTTTTGAATCTACGATTCAAGGCCACATCGATATAATAGGTCAAATTCTTCTGACATCATAACCTCTTGTATCCTAAGTTTTGTGCTCTCCAAAAGAACCCCAAAGAAATAGCACATTGAATTCTGTGCTGTTTCCAGACAATTTGAAAACAATAAAAGCAAAAACAAAAAAGGATCAGACCGAAAGACAAAATATCAGCATCTGTCTTGCTAGAGGACAGTCTAAAGAATAAAATCTAAGCGGGCTCCGTACACAAGCCCAGAATTAGTAATACTTACACATCCAGTCTGTCAGCCCAGACCAGAAAAGGCCTATCCCCTCCACCCCAGGGACCACTGCCTTATGTGCTCTATATCTTTGCTATGGAGGAAAGGAGAGAAAGTCATGTGTTCTATTGGTAGACTCACACCCAAGAAGAAGAACAGATTTAATCAGGTCAGTCACTCTATCATTTCTCTTTGGGTGGACTGAGTAGAGGGCAGAGACTGGCCCAGGGGGAATATCAGAAGTGGGAGGAAATGTTCCCTCTTCACACATGGTGCAAATAAAAACTGCTAAGTGGAAAACAGTTTGGTGATTCCTCATGAAGTTAAACATAGAATTACCAATGATCCAGCACTTCCACTCCTAAGTAGATACCTAAAAGAGTTGAAAACAGGAACTCAAACAGGTATCTGCACACCCATGTTCCAGAAGCATTATTCACAATAGCAAAAGGTGGGAACAACCCATATGCGCATTAACCGATGAATGGATAAATTGTGGTATATCCATACAATGGAATATTGTTTAGCCATTAAAAGAATTGACATACTGGTGCATGCTACAACCTGCACAAACCTTGAAAACATCAAGCTAAACAAAGAAGGCAGCCACAAAAGACCTCATATTGTATGATTCAACTTATATAAGATATCCAGAATAGGTTAACCTGTAGATATAGACAGCAAATTGGTGGTTGCTAGGAGGACGTGGGGGAGAGGTATGAAAAGCGACTGCTTAATGGAATGTGGGTTTTATTTTGGGGTGATGAAAATGTTTCGATACTAGATAAGAATCGGTGGTTGTACAACATTGTGAACATACAAAATTCCAATGAATTGTATATTTTAAATGGATAATTTTATATTATATAAATTTCATCTCAGTAGAAAAAATATATAAGAGCTACTGATAATCTAAAGATGGTTTGAAGTTACATAACATTTTCCCATCATATAGACTCTGTCTCTGTAGTGAGTTTTTCTTCAAATATAGTTTAGCTGTTCTTGATAACTATACAATAGCAACTTCTAGAAAGAATAGTAACCTGCCTAAATTTCCAGCATGACAAGGCCAACACCAATATTGGTTAAAACAACAACAACAACAACAAAAAACTCCTTAAGAGTGATTTCATCTTTGAAGCTTCTGGCCTTTTCATTTTTGCTATATTTGCAGTTTTAGTATTAAAGAAAGTCACAGCAAGAAGTCTTCTGAGTTTAAAATAGATGAGTTTTTGAGACCCTCGCTTACTTTCAACACAGAGTAGGAGCCAACTGATCACAACTTGGGTCATCATAGTCTCCTCTGGCCCTGTACATTCCCCAAAGGACATTTATACAAAGAAAGTCTCCCCAATAACCTAACAATTCACTCTCACAGCTGAAGTGGCCAGGAAGCACACCGATATTGAATGGCATCTACTGTGTTATGGGTCTAGAGAACACTCCATTGAAAAGCCTCATGATAAATGAGACCTCATAAATAGATAAATCAGATTCCCTCAAGCACTATTGTTTAGGTGAGAAAATTATTTCAAAAGAATAGTTCTGCAACCACTGAGTCAGTGACCAGGAAACATCAACCTCATGGCTTAGAGTTCTCCTATCACTTACACCTAGCATAGCTGAAGTAGGATGTTTCCATCTTGTCATTTTTATTTCTATTTTGAAACAGAGTTTCACTCTCTCACCGAGGCTGGAGTACAGTGGTGCAATCCCAGCTCACCACAGTCTCTACCTCCTGGCCTCAAATGATCCAGTCGCTTTAGCCTCCTGAGCAGCTGGGACTACAGAATGTGCCAATATGCCTAGCAAATTTTTTTGTAGAGATGAAGTCTCACTATGTTGCCCAGGCTGATCTTGAATTCACCGGCTCAAGCGATCCTCCACCTTGGCCTCTCAAAGTGCTGGGATTACAGGCTTGAGCCACTGCGTCCGGCCCATATTCTGTCTTCTCCTTAGAGTTTCTGAGGGAATAGGACTTTTTTTTTTTTAAACTAATGTGGACTCGGTTGCTCTCAGACTTGTTCTATTTTATATGAGATCTCTTTGTGTTTAACACAAAATTAAAATTCCTTCTCCTCAGTTAGCTGTTTGAAAAGACCTTTTTTTGTGTTACAACAACAGCAACAACAAAAATACATTAAAAACTAACATTTCATAGGCCCCTCTTTTGCACCCTCTTGAGATAATGGACTTGAACACTTCAAGTCATAAAAAAAATAAGAGCCAATAACGGCATCATATATTTTAAGTAGGTTCCCTAAAAGGTTAGCCACAAAAATGGAAATGTTGTTCACTCAGTTTACAATAAGTTAGATATATTCATCCGCTAGTGAATGCAGGCAGTCCTGGTTTTGCACAGTAGTACAAGATCATAAAAATGACCACACAAGGCCAGGTGGAGTGGCTCATACTTGTAATCCCAACACTTTGAGAGGCTGAGATGGGAGGATTGCTTGGGCACAGGAGTTCGAGACCAGCCTGAGTAACACAGCGAGATCTCATCTCTAAAATAAATAATATTAATATAAATTAAATTAAATTAAAAACGACCATACAAGGTGACCACATGGAGTCATCTTATTAATCAAAGGGAAAACCTATGATTGTGCAATGATCTTTAAAATTTTTTATTAAAACCTCTCACTGTTGGCTATGAACGTATAGGGAGATGAAAAAAACTGTAAACTAATATGTTGTAGACTGCAATTTAAAACATTAAACACACTGAAACTTAATTGTTTTCTGTGTGGGAAGTGTATCAAGAGTAGTTTGAACAGTGCTTGTTGTCGCCTTCTTGTCTCACAACTTAAGGTACAGAACAAGCATCTTTTCTATGCTGTGGCAAACTGTCCTTGTCCCTTCAAATTTAGATTAGCCACCAGCATTTTATTTTCTAAGCTTTTGATGTCACAAAATTTCTTTGAAAGTTTTAAAATGTGAAGTTATTTAATTTTTTCTGGCATCACTTCCTCTGGGATATCCTCTTCATTCTTTTTGTCATAACTGCTGTTCTTATTTATGCCACCAAGTTCATTTTCACCAAGTTTCCCTGGTTGCAATATCAGACCCTCTCAAATGGTGCAGGATCATCGTTCCCTCTCAGCTGTCTCTTCTGTCACTCCCATCTGTGTTTGATCCAAATCTCACTTTCTGGCATTATCAATTTTCATGTATTGGCTACGCTTTCAGTTTTGTTATAAATTACCTCTGTCTGGTATCTATATTGTAACATGTCATGTGGGTTCATCATTAGGGATGAGGAAGTCACAAAACTACAAGCTTAGCTGACTGTGTGTAACAACTCACAAGTAGCGGTTGGTCACTGACAGAATGACAAAGATGTGACAGAACTGTCACCAATCATGATGCTCATGTTGTTTAGGCAGTTATTTCTGTGGACTGAAGAGTTAGTAACGAGGCTTGTGCTTTATACAATCACTCACAGTTAATATCCCATAGTATCTGAAATGTGAACCATGTCACCAGGGCACTGGTGTTATTTAGCCAATCTTAGTAACTGAAATTCACACATATCAGAACTCTGCACCGAGAGAACCTCTTACTGAATATAAGAACTTACATGTATCTACCTGTAAGTAAAGTTGAAAATACTGACTAATTTAGGTGATTTTATAATTTAAAATACACACCAAATACAGTGACCAGTTGATCTACTTCCATGACCGATGGCTGCTGTTCACTTAGAAAATCAGGGAAAAAAGATGAAATTACCACAAGTTTACAATTATATTCTCATACCCCTTATCATGTGCCTTTGCCTATATCTCATCTCATATTTTCCCCATCTACAAGATACTGTGGCTGTTTATTAACTGGGGTAAAATATTCACAAAGCCCATTACCACTCCTGGCCTGGTTTGTATCTCAGGATTCATATATGCGCATTCATTAACTCATTTATTCTTAATGATGATGATACTTACCATAGCAATGTTTGTGAGAATATAAGTAATGGTCAAATATAGGCAGCCCTATGTTTTGCGGCTATTTTCCTCTCAAATAAGATAACATAGGAGTTCATTATTTTCACATGTGTAAAAATGTAAGGAACCTCAAAATAGTAAATAGTGATGTTTCATTTTTAAAGATAATACTCAGCGATGGCAGCAATACAGGGAAATGGGCATTCAATATAGTTAGAGTCTAAACCTGTGAAAGCTTTCTAGAAGCTGGTTAAATCTGTTATGGCATATTCACACAGTGAAACTTTTTATAACTATTAAGCATCACATTGCAAAAGAATATTCTAATTTTGATTAAGTATATGTGTTATGACATACACAAACACAGACACATAAAAAGTTATAATTATGCCGGGCACAGTGCTCAAGCTTGTAATCTCAGCACTTTGGGAGACTGAGGCGAGAGGATTGCCTGAGTCCAGGAGTTCGAGATCAGCCTGGGCAACTTCTCGAGACCTTGTCTCTACAATAAATAAAAAAATTAGCTGGGCATGGTGGTACGTGCCTGTAATTCCAGCTACTTGGAAGGCTGAGGGAGAAGGATTTCCTGAGCCCAGCAGGTCAAGGCTGCGGTGGCCATGAGCATGCCACTGAACTTCAGTCTGGGCAACAAAGTGAGGCTCCAATTCAAAAAAAAAAAAAAAGCTATAATTACTCAAAAACAGCAATGAAGAGTAATTCATCTTATCTTTTTTCTATATATTTCTATATTTTCAGACTTTCAGTAATGAACATGCAATTGCTTATATAATCCAGATTTGTTCATAACCAAAAATAAAATTATAGTATATGTATTGTACAATTTAATTTTTCACTTATTAATATAAATTAAACATATCTATACATCAGTGCCTATAGAGTTGATTCTGTGCTTCTTTCTTAAAATCTTTTACATGCATGCATTGTATAATTTTATATAAACGTGCCCATAATACAAATGCTAGGTTTTTAAAAATAAACTTTTGAAAATTGAAATGTATATTCAGAAAAATGGGAAAAAAATCATCTGTGTATAGCTGAATACATTTTAACAAAGTGAACATAGCTCTTGTGACCACCAAGATTAAAGAATGAAATACCAGCACTCCTAGATTCCTTATGGTCCATGCCAGTTACTACTTCTCTAAAAATAGACAGTATCTTTCAAATATCTGGACATTATCTTTATAAAAGTGAATTCTTGCTGTTCTGCCTGCTGTTCTCTTTATAGTGTATCTTCCCTTAAACAAATCTGGCTTTCTAAATTCAATAATAATAATAATTTTAAAATAAAAATAAAAAATGTATTTACATAATATCTACCCTTTGAATTGGCCTCTGATGGTTCAACATTATGTTACTTTAGATTTATTCCTGTTATTCGGTATAACATTAGTTTCTTTTCAATTTAATTGCTATGTGGTATTCCATTGTATGAATATAATACAATGTATTTAGCCATTCTACTGTTAAGAGCCCTTTAGACTCTTTCCAGTTTAGGGCTATTGTGAATAATGTGACTATGATAATTCTTATATCTTTTGGTCCATATATATATGCATTTATGCCGAGTGTACACTGAGAAGATGAACAGCTAGATTATAATGCATAATTATATTCGTATTTAGAGGACACTGTTAAACAGCTTTCCTGAGTGGTTGTAGCAGTTTACAATCCCAATAGATAGATATGAACATTCCCATCACTCTATATCCTTACCATTACTTAGTATTGTGCATCTTAATTTTAGCCATTTGATGGGTTTTATCTTCATCGTCTCATTTTGTGAACAAGTATGTCTGTTTTTGAATCACAAATCATGTTTAAAAAATTGAGGAAATAAGCTATACAAAATTTAAAAGAAAGGGGAAAATGAATACTAGGCAAAATAGTTCAGCCTAGTAAAGAGTCAGAAATACATCAACTTATTATGTTTTCACAAGGCCTCCCACACTCACTGATGTCAAAAAAAATAAAAATAAAAAATACCAAAGCTAATATTCAAGGCATATCCAAGAAGGAAAAAAACAAAAGAAGAAGATTAAAATAAAGAAAACAGAAAAAACTAGCTCCATGGATTAGTACTTGACATTAATGAATTTTTCCTTTGTTTTTAAATTTCAAGTAAAGTATCTTACTTTAAATCAGCAGTATATAAGTCTTTAATATTGATGAGTATATATTCATGTACTTATATATGTATATGTGAAGTCATAACTAACATGTACAAATTGGCTTTGCAGCATAACAAATCACCCAGAAATAGCAATTTTATAGCTCACAATTCTTAGTGTTTTGGGGTTGGCTCAGCTACTTCCAGCTGGACTCTCTTATATATTTGTGATCTTCTGGTGGGCCATGACTTCTCTCACATGTGTGACAGTTGCCCAACTGGTGTTTGAGCATGAACATGTGCTTCTCATCATCCAGCAGACTAGTGTTGACTCATTCTTGATGGGGTGGTCACAGGCTTCCAAAGAGCAGCAATAGGGTAAGCCCCAGTATACAAGAGTTTTTTAAGCTCTTGCTAAGGACACAGTGGCCAAAACAAGTCACATGGAAACCAAAATGGAGAAACAGGCTCCACCCTTTGAAGAAAACTGCAACAACACATTGAAAGGACATGAATTGGTGGCCAATTTTACAATACGGTATGTTAAGTACTGTTCTTAGTTCTTTATGCACCTTGTTTTGCCTCCTACTCAGAAGTCAAAGAGACAGTATCTACTGCTTTCCCCATTTGGTATACAGGAAATTGAGGTTCAGAATGGTAAAGCATAACATAGCCAGTATTCACCGAACCAGTATTTAAACTCACATGTATATAGTTTTAAGGTTTCTATTTTCTGTACCATTCTATCTTCTGATGAATGGTTAATGTGCTTGTTCTGTCTAGTTCCATACAGTTAACATTTCAGTATTTATAATGTTTCACATAAATCCATGGTTCTTTTTTTTCATCTGGTATCATCTTCCTTTTGCTTGAAGAAATTTCTTTATAGTGCCAGTCTGCTGATGACAAAATCTTTCAGCTTCTGAATGTCTTAAAACAACTTTATTTTGCCTACATTTTATAGAAAGATATTCTCATTGGGTAAAGAATAAGAATTCTATGTTGACAGATTTTTTTTTTCTTTTGGTGCATTAAAGTTGCTGTTCCACTGTCTGCTCACTTACATCGTTTCCAATGTGAAGTCTATCATCATCCTTATATTTGTTCCTTTATACATAATTTGGCTTTGTGGATGACTTTGAGATATATTTCTTTATCATTTGTGTTGAGCAATTTGAGCAATTTAGTGTAGTTTTCATCATGCTTCTTGCATTTGGGCTCATTAAGCGTCTTGAATCTGTGAATTTGTACTTTTCATCAATTTGAAAAACTTGTGGCTATTGTTTTTTAAATATTTTTTTTGTCTCTCTTCTTGTTCCCCACTTTGGGAAGTCCAATTGCACACATGGAACTTTTTAATATTTTTCACATCTCTATTTGACTTTTTGAATATATGGAATATAGATATAATAACTTTTAATGTCCTTGTTGGCCAATTCTAATGGTTGTATCAATTCTGGGTTAGTTTCGATTTGTCTCATTTTTCAAGGGTTGAATATTCCTGCTTTTTGCACATGCCCAGTAATACTGAATGAGATTCCAAACATTGTGAACTTTACCCTGATTGATGCTGAATATATTTTCATTCCCATATTCTTGAGTTTTGTTCTAGGACACAGGTAAATTACCTGGAAACAGTTTGATTTTTTTGGATCTTGCTATTAAGATTTGTTTGGTGGGACGAGGGGAATGTCTAGAAAAGACCCTCTCAAGACTATATCCATAAGTTGTAACGGTTTCAAGTATAGTTGGTAGACATAGGCAGTATGCCTATTCCTGTGAGAACACTGGGTGCTGTTCCTGCTAATCCTCTCAGATGGTTCTTTCCTCAAACTTGGGTAGTTTCCTGACATATATGCACTAATCAGCACTCTGCTGAATACTCAAAGGAGCCCCTCCATAAGTCTCTAGAGTTCTCTTTCCACAGCTCTTTCTTCTCTGGTGTCTGTTCTGCAAACAAGCCATTTTGGACTCTGCCTAGGCTCCCCTTCACATATCAAGGCCTGGAAACCCTCTCAAGGCAACAAACTGGAACAGTCATAGAGCTCACCCTATTTTCTCCTAGTCTCTTATGAATCACTGTCTTCCACTGCCTGATGCCCAATGTCTAGAGAGTTGCTGTTTCATTTACCTTGTTGAAATTTTTGGTTGTTTCAGGCAGTCGAATAAATCCAGTTCCTGTTACTCCATCTTAGCCAGAAGTAGAAATACATCTCTCATTATGGTTTTATGTTTACTAGCCATTAGAATATCATCTCTCGCCGGGCTCGGTGGCTCAGCCTGTAATCCCACGTCTTGGTAGGCTGAGGTGAGTGGATTGCCTGAGCCCGCGGGTTCGAGACCCGCCTGGGCAACTTGGCGAGACCTCATCTCTACAATAAATCAAAAAATGAGCCGGGCGTGATAGCGCGCGCCTGTAGTTCCAGCTACTTGGAAGGCTGAGGCGGAAGGATCGCCGGAGCCCAGCAGGTCGAGGCTGCGGTGGCCGGGAGCGGCCACTGCACTCCAGTCTGAGCGACAGAGTGAGTGAGACTCCAATTCAAAAAAAA
>CAUYQG010276296.1:0-14283 GCA_963574415.1 Tarsius wallacei | reverse complement strand
GTAGTTCCAGCTACTTGGAAGGCTGAGGCGGAAGGATCGCCGGAGCCCAGCAGGTCGAGGCTGCGGTGGCCGGGAGCGGCCACTGCACTCCAGTCTGGGCAACAGAGTGAGACTCCAACTCAAAAAAAAAAAAAAAAAAGTTAAATAAATAAATAAAAATAAATTTTAAAAAAGGTCATGTTTGTTGTGTACCTCAAAACATCCTTATGAATTATTAAGTTATTTTGGCATAATAATTTCACTAATTTCATTGAAAATAAAAACTTTAAGATCTCTACTCTATGGCTAGATCAGTACTAAGCTACCCCATTTTCCTGGGGGAGGGAGGGAAGAAATTTCGTTCTTTTTTTAATCAGTCATTTTTTCCCTGTGTTTCATTTTGGATAACTTCTATAGCTATGTCTCCACAGTAGATATCTTGCTGTTTCTAACCTACTGTTAATTTCATGTAGTATTCTTTTTTCATTGTAGGTATTGTATTTTTTATTTCTAGACATTCCTCTGAGCTTTTTAATATCTTTTATTCCTCCCATCATTGTGTTTATATTTTCCTTTAAATCTTTGGGCATATTTATAATAGCTGCTTTTAAGTTCTTGATTGCTAATTCCATTATTTCTGTCATTTTCATGTTTCTTTCGTTTGAATTTTTTTTCTTGACTATGGATATTTTTCTGCTTCTCAGTATTTAAGTAATTTTATATTGAATGCTGGACATTTAGAATTTCATGATGTTGAGTGCTAGATTTTGTTGTTTTTCTTCCAGAAAATTGGGTTTGTTCTGGCAAGCAGTTTTGTTACTTGTAGATTAGCTTGATTCTTTTGAGGCTTATGCTTAAACTTTTCTTAGGGTAGGTTTAGCATAAAATTTACTATGGGCTAGTTTAGTCTTATTACTAAGGTGTGACTCTTTTACATCCCAGGTGTGCAAAAACTTTCTTTTTCAGTTGGTCAGAATTCAGTTGTCTTCAAGCCCTGTATGAACTGGAAATAGTTTGCTTTACAGGTCCCCAGTATTCTTTGTCTGACCTCATGGAGTTTTATTCTACACATGCACATTCCAGTAGTCAGCAGAACTCATGGTATTCTTTATGTACGTCCTTCCTCCCTTGGTCTCTGCTCCCACAAGTTCCAGTCTCCTCAGTCATCAATCTCTGATCTATTTCTCAACTCAGTGAGGCAGACGTGTGCTTCTTGGAATCCCACTCTCTGTGCTCTATTCCAGAATGTTCCTCCAGGCAGAAGGCCAGGGATTGTGGGACTTACCTCATTTGTTTTCCTTTTTTCCAGAGATCACAGTCCTGTGCTGTTGTTCAATGCCTGAAAACAGCTGTTTCAAATATTTTATCCTGTTTTCTGGTTGTTTATCATAGGATAGTAAGTCCAGTCCCAGTGACTTCAACATAACCACAAGTAGAAGTCAAAGATGACTTTCATTAAGGTAAATTACTCTTGCATCTAACAATCTTGCTGAACTCATGATTCTTAAGAGGTTTTTTTTTTAAAATTGATCCTGTTGAATTCACTGTGGAAGTGTTCATACCACTGCAAATAAGGAGAGTTTTTCTTCTTATTCTTTCAATTTCTGTATTTTGTTTCTTATTTTATATTGTAGTGTTAAACAGGATATCTATATATTATTTTGTAAAATTATGGCATGTGTCTTTGTCTTGTTGGCAATCTTAATGGAATATATCTGAATTTTTTATATTATGTTTGACTTTTGTTCAAGTTTTCGGTACCTAGCATTTATCAAGTTAAGAGAGATTTTTAAAGTACTTATTTCTGAGTTAAAAAATCATAATTTTGTGTTTAACTTTATTAAAAACATATTCTGGATCTATTGAGATAACCATGTAATTTTTCTTCTTTAGTACATTAATATAGTGAACTACATTAAGAGTTTTCTAAGGTTAAGCCGTCTTTACACTGTGAAATATACTCTACTTTGTCATTTTCTATTTATACATTATTGGATTTGGTTGGCAAATGTTTTTCTAGGATTTTTCTGTTCTTATCTAGTTTTTCAATCGAGGCATATTTCTCTCACAAAACATATTAGACAGCTTTTCTTCTCTCTGCTTTCTGAAACAACTTGTGTAAGGCAGGGATTATATCTTACTTGACAATTTTGTAGAATTACTTCTAAAACTATCTGATACTAAGGCTTGGAGTAGACCGCTATTTGATCACTGTGTCTGTTATTTTATTAGTTATTTCTACCCAATGCTTTCATTTTTCTTATTCCAATTTTGGCTTTTTATATTTTTCTGGTATTTTATTCATTTTGCCTAGGGTTTTTCAATCTTTTGACATATAATTGTTCTTATTCATATATTTTCTAGTCTTTCATGGCATCTAGATATATTTTTATTATGTATGTATTTATTTGTATCTTCTCCCCCTTTTTAAAAAATCAAATTTTCATGAGAGATTTTTATGATGAAAGACCTTTTTAGTATCTTGACTAGAGTGTTGAACACACAAACCTAAACATGTAATAAAAAACATATGAGTAGAACTAACGGCACACACACACACATAAATGTGTACAAGTAAAACTGGGATATTCTGAGTAAAATAAGTATATTGTATTATTGTCAATATCCTCAATGGAATAATGTACTATAGTTTTGTAAAATGTTAGCATTGGGAAAAAAACTGAGAGGTTGAGACTGAAATGAGCCATGATCATATCACTGTACTCCAGCCTGGGCAACAGAGTGAGACCCTGACTCAAAAGATAAAAATAAAAGTTGACCAGGCACAGTGGCTCATGCCTGTAATTCCAGCACTTTGGGAGGCCAAGGCAAGATGACTGCTTGAGCCCAGGGTTTGAGACCAATATGGGCAACTTGGCGAAAACTTGTCTATACAATAAATCAAAAAATTAGCTGGGTGTAGTGGTGTGCCCCATAGTTTCAGCTACTTGGAAGACTGAGGTAGAAAAATCGCCTGATCCCAGCAGGTCAAGGCTGTGGTGGCCGTTATTGTGCCACTGCACTCCAACCTGGGCGACAGAGTGAGACTCTGACAAAGTAAAATGAAATGAAATAAAATATAAAGTTAAATTACATTAAATCGATATTATATTAGGCTAATTTCTGTCGCTTTATACATTTCCATTTACCACACACTGTCAAGTCCAGTAGAAGCAGAGCCTGAGATGAGCATTCTTGTTTACATGATGTATTAGAGAAGGGCTCTCAGGAAAGGGAGAATAGGGAAGCCAGACAGGGCAGGGGACTGCCGAGTAAGCTCATGCTTTCAGCTAGAGATGCTTCCGTTGCAGGGGAAGCTGGTGCGCCGCCCTGGTGAGGCTGAAACCTCTTCATTCTTCCTGCTGCTCCCAGAGAAGATAAAGAGAGCAACAATCTGTACTGTGCAATGTGAGAAAGAGAAAAGAAAAGCTGTCTCAGGCCCTGGGGTCCAATCATCTTCTACTTCCTGTGCTCCCATTCATCCACTTGGGAAACTAGTCACCTTCTGTCTCCTTAGATCATTCCTCACAGTCTCCACAATCTTTTTCAGTTCTGTCCACCTTCCTCTTGCCTCCATGTCGTCTGCAGGGCTAGATCAGGGGAGAGAGCCAACCACCTCTGTCTGTTTTGCAATTTGTCAAAAACCAGATGTTCTGCCCTGTTTCCATTCTCTTTCTTTTGTTCTAGACTCTTCCAAGGACACAGGTCCAGCTTTGGTGGTGAATTGGAAGCTAGCCTGGTGCACCTACACTTGGAGTACCCCACCCCCATTTTTTTCCAGTGTTGGTTGGTCCCTCTGCCTTTCCCAGTCTGAGTCCTTTCCCAGCAGGCTCCTCCCTCCCTCAGGTAAGCTGACTCCTCCTGGAGGGGAGGGGAGACACAATGCTTAGACTGGTCCACACAGGCCTGCCTTTCTGGGTGGAGGCAGTTCAGACTCAAGTTAAGACTCTCCATTGTATAAGCTTACCAAAACTGTTTGAGATGGTTGACTGCAAACAAACAAACAAACAAACAAAACTTGTAAAGTTAGAAACAAAAACACTGACAAAGTTAGAGCAATGACAAGTCAAATGCTTGGAGGAGTCAAAGAATTCTTTCAGGAAAGATTGTTGTATTTGAGCTCCAACTTTACCTGACAGCCAAGGTAAACCAGGTGGGCACCAGGTCACATTTTGCAATTTGGAGGTTATCATTGAACCCATTTATTCGGAAAACTAACAACAAACATTTCTAATAGTCAAAAATTCCTGTTTCTCGAAGGCCTGTATATCTTTAAACAATTTGACTAAACTTCTCTTTTTTATCTGGATTTTCTTCAAACTCTTCGAAAGAATAATCCCTAATTTCTCCATGAATTATCTTCCTGCTGAAAATGGCCAGTCAGTAATGATTTATTTGAGCACTTGCTATGCCCCCAAAGTGTTAAGAGCTGTGGGGGTGCTGTCAGCATCTCAGAGAGTTACACTGTGTTGGACTCTGGGCTCAGGGTCCCAGCTCCGCCTCTGGAAAGCTGTGCAAACCTACAAAAGCTATTTAACCTCTGGACCACCACGTCTGCATCTAGAAAATGTGAACAAGAATAATGCCCACCTCATAGAATTGTTGTACCAATTCAATAAGATGAAGAATATAGAGCACGCAGTGAGGGTAAGGCAAGTTAAACATCATCATCGTCATCACAGTAGGAGCTGTCATTATACGTGTCCAACCCTGTTCTAGGGGTTCTCATTGGTTCCTCACTTAGACCTCCTTGGAGTCTTGGGAGCAGGCCTGCATTTTAGAGAATGAGAAAGCTACGTCTTAGCTCTTACCATGGGAGTAGTCTGCAGGTAACATCTCACCTTCCCCTTTAAGAGATGTGAAAACTGATATCCAGAGAGAGGGGAGCTTGATCAAGGTCACATGGCTTCCTAAGGGTAGAACCAGCACTGTTCTAGGCTCTGAGTCCAGCTCTCTCTGATTCACTTTTCTGCTTCCATTTCATTGTTTGGTTAAAAAAAAGTTAAAAAGGGGATCTTCATGGTCCCCTTACTAATAGGAGGCACCTGCCTGTTCTGGGTGGGAGGTGTAGTAGTGGGCTCAAATGTTGGGGGGGTGTGTGTGTGTGTGTGTGTTTTGTCTCCTCCCAGAATAATTCATTTCATACCTTGAAGCCTTGTACTGGGGTTTTTTGTTACAAACTATCCCCATTTCACAAGTAGCCTCAAGCAACAATTAGTCCTGCATGTAATTTCTGAATCAAATGGAGGATTTGGGTGAGAAGTGTGCTGAGCAGTTTGGAAGCAGATGTAGCCTGAGGTGAAGTCACTCCCCATGTTTGAGGGGAGTCTGGGAGGGGGGCGGAGGGGAGAAGGGCAGATGCACAGCCTGATGTATGGCCCAGAGCTTAAATTAAAAGCCCCCAGAGGCATAAATGAGGAATCCTCTGGAATCTGTGATTACATTACCTTATGGGACAAAAGGGACTTTGTAGGTATTGCTTAAGATTAAGGACCCCGAGATGAGGAGATTATCCTGTGGCCTCAATATAATCACACAAGTCCTTAAAAGTAGAAAACCTTTCCTGGATGTGATTAGCAAGAGATGTGACTTGTGAGAGAGAAGCAACATTGCTGACTTTGAAGATGGAAGAAAGAAGCCATAAGCCAAGGAATGCAGGTGGCCTCTAGAAGCTGGAAAGGCAAGGAAATCGATTCTCCTCTGGGGTCTCCAGAAGGAACACAGCCCTGCGGACTCTGTGACTTTAGCCCAGTGTCCAACTCTTGTAAGATGCTCAATGTGTATTGTTTTTAGCCACTAATTCTGTGATAATCTGTTATGGCACCGTAGAAAATGAACATAGCCTGGCTACGACTCTGCCTTGGACTTGCCCTAACACTTTGGCTATGACATGGAATTCTCCAGGAGCCTCAGTGTCTTCATCAGTAAAATGGGGTTGTATTCATTTTTATAATCCATAACACTGTAGGCCTTGCCAGCCCATGGGGACTGGTAAAAATCACTTTAACAGTAACACACCAACATGTGCCTCTGCCCCAGGCCTGCAGAGTCAGTGGGAAGCTAGAAGGCCTCTTTTCTCTCAGCATTCTCCAGGGACAGAGGGCCTGCCTCCCAAGCACTCTCAAGAAGCAGCCCATAGCTTTCCGACTAGGCCCCCGCATGCAAGCTTCAGCTTAGCCCAACTGAAAGGTCTCTGGTGTAAATGAATTTCACAAACCTCACCTGCTTGCCTGATACAACTCAATGCTTGTTGCTTGTTGAAATCACCTGGGAGCCATCCCATACCTGCCAAATCAGAGTTCCTAGGTCCTGCAAATCAACATTTTGCAAAGAACACTAGGAAATTTAGGAGACCAGGGATTTTGTCTGGATTCTTCCAACAACCACATTATTTCTATATCATTTGGGGCAAGTCACTTCGTATTTCTAGGTTTAATTTTTCTTACTTATTACCCATAAATGTTAACTAGGTGATCTCCAAATCTCCTTTCATCACTGAGGAGCTTTTGTGTACAACTGTGTTTTCTTTTGTTTTCTGAAGACACCTTAAGATTTTATCCTACCTCAGGGCAATTGTGGCAAGTGTCGGTTTTCTCTGTACAAGGCTGTCACTGTAGACTGGGGACTCTGGGGTTAATATAAACTGAAACTGTGGCAGAGCCCAGAATTTGTTTTCAGATATGTGAATAAATTTTAGTTCATACAAAGGTAAAATAAAAACAACACTGGGCACAGTGACTCATGCCTATAATCCCAACACTTTGGGAGGCTGAGGTGGGAAGATCGCTGGAGTCCAAGAGTTCAAGACTAACCTAGGCAATATAGTGAGACCTCGTTTCTACAAAAAAATTAAAAACTAACTGGGCATGGTGGCACACATCTGTAGTCCCAGCTACTCAGGCGACTGAGGTGAAAGGGTCTCCTGAGCCCAGGAGGTCAAGGCTATGGTGAGCCCTGATTATGCCACTTCTCTCCAACCTGGGTGACGTGTGAAATCCCATCTCAAAATAAACAAACAACTCCACCCATTATTCTGATGAGCATCCAGAGATAGAAACCATGGCCTGAAAACCTTTACGCAGGTCATAAAAGTGCAGGGGGTGGTGTGGGGACAGGATGGGAGACCAGGAATGTGGAGGAGTCATCCTTCTCCCAACTCAACAGGAATCAAATCCACCTACTCTGCTACTTCCTTAGGTTGATGTGAGAAGCAAACCAGGAGGTGTCTTTGAACTTGTTACATGACCTATTCAGTGTTACTGCTGTTCTCTCTCCTTCCTGGGTATGGACTCTTAGCAGGCCCAGCCATCCAGGACAATGTCCTCATGCTACCCTTTGCTCGTCTGCCAGGTGACAGCATCACAAATAAAACTTTTGGGAATGTAGTCTATGGGGATAAGGAAAGGCTTTATAGAGAAGGTGGCATAGAAGGGGCTGGGACCTCAAACCCCAGTGTGATGGACTGCAGTGCTGTTTGCCAAGTATTTTCAGCTTGCTGCCATCCAGGCAGTTCATGGTGAGTTCATACTTCCTTTCCCGTTCCCGTGGAGCTGGCAGGAGCCTTGTGGTTAGTTAGTTCTGACCAGTGAGTGTGAGCAGCAGTGACCTCTGCTATGTTCAGGCCACAGTGCTAGACCTGCTGAAGCACTCTTGTTCCCTCTGGTGCAGTGACCACATTATTTGAAATGATGTCTGCTCCATCGGCCTAGGTCCCTCCAAGACTACAATGAACAGAATTCTCTCCCAACCAATGATGAACTTAGAGGATGAGGCAAAAATAAAACTTGCTATTTTAATATATACAATATTTTATTTAATTTTTATTCAACAATTATAATGTCCCAACACTAAATAAATGCTTTATAAATATTATTCAATCCTTAAAACAATTAAGATGGTCAACATGAGGCAGCTAGAGTGAGTTTCTCCTACAGAGTAAACCTCATCACCCAAAAAGACCAGCAGCATGCCCCATAACTTTTCAAAGAAGTGATAATAACCACAGAGTGCAGAGAAAATCCATTGACCTGCATTGAAACAGGCCAGACTCTTGTCTGCACCACCACAATGCACTGGGAGCCTATAGACACAGTGGGAAAGGTGAATAAGGGAATTCAGGAGCCCTGTGCTCCTGCTGCAGACTTGGGGGACTCCCTGAGCCTTTTGGGACTTTAGTCCCTCACCAGAAACTGCCTTACCTACAGCTGTGTTCTGCCACAGCCCATGTGGAGTGATGCAGGAAAAAATCAAGCCTTGATTGGTACCAGCCGCCATTTCCCAGGAACTCAACCTTTGTGGGTGGTGCAGCTGCTTTCTAGCCAGCTGGGGAGGGGACAGACCCCCCAAGGGCAAACTCCTCAGCTGAAGAGAGTTCCTGACTGGGCAGGTTCCCTGAGAACACCTGAGATTCTGAGGCTGGCTGCATTTTGACATCCACAAGGCAAACTGCCTGATGCCAAGGTGGTAAGTGGAGTTGGATTTGTTGCCATAGCAACCTCTCACTCCCTGTGTAAACTCTTCTGTGCCTGCCTTGCACAACAGCATTACTCCACTGGCCTGGGACTCCCGTCTAATCCCCACTGAAGTAGCCAAGGGTGCACTGTTGTGGGGTGTTCAAGTTCCTTATCCCTGTGCCCTGCACTTCCCTTGAAGGCTCAAGAACAAACAGAAAACTTAAGTGATCCCCAGAGCCCCACCTTAACCTAGGCTGGCCATGCACTTCCTTGGACAATACTCACCATAGCCACCATTGTAGCTGGCTTTCTCTCACAAGCACCATTTCCTGGCTGGAGGTTAACAGTATAACCCGCCACATCAATTATAATACCTCAGTTTTGGGAAAGGCCTGATTCCAAACCCCAGCTAGCATCAGTTTCCAAGCAACACCAGCCACTCAGGATACCATGAGTCAGTACAAGTTCCCAGCACAGGATTGCTACAGCAGGCAATTGAGAAACTCACCACACCAAAGCTATATATAATCAAGGGAACCCTACAGTGCCTATGTCAGCCCCCACCAACCTCAAATAAGAAGAAATAATCTACCCAAAGAGAAGGAACCAGAAAAATAATTCTGACAATATGAAAAACAGAGTTCTCTAACACCCCCCAAAAGACCACACCAACTCTTTAGCAACAAACTCTAACCAAAATAAAAATTTTGAAATTCTAGACATAGAATTCAAAAGGTTGATTAAAACATTGATCAACAAACTTCAGAAGAAAATTAAAAACCAACATAAAGAAAAACTATTCAGGACATGAATAAAAAGTTCTCAAAAGAGATAGACACAGAAAAAGAAAAAGAAAAGAAAAAAAAAACAGCCAAAATTCTGGAAATGAAGGAATCAATAAGAGAAGGGAAGTACAAAATTCAGTGGAAACTTTTAAAAGTAGACTAGAACAAGCAGAAGAAAGGATCTTAGAACTTGAAGACAAGGCTTTTGAATTAACCCAATCAAAAGCAAGAAGGATAAAAGAATCAAGTCTCCAAGAAATATAGGATTATATTAAATGTTCAAACCTAAGAATCATAGGTGTTCCTGAGGAAGAAGGGAAAACAACAGGTTTAGAAAGCCTACTTGAGGGAATAATGGAGGAAAACTTCCCTAGCCTTGCCAGAGACCTAAACATCCAGATACTAGAACCTTAAAGAACCCCAGAAGATTCATTGCAAAAAGATCATCCTCAAGGCCTATAATCATCTGGTTATACAAAGTTAATGTAAAGGAAATAATTTTAAGAGCAGTGAGACAAAAGCACCAAATTACATAAAAGATAAACCTAACAGACTGACAGCAAACTTCTCAGAAGAAACTCTACAAGCCAAAAGGGATTGGGGACCCATTCTCAATCTCCTCAAACAAAATAACTGTCAGCCAAAGATTTTGTATCCTGCAAAACTAAGTTTCATAAATGAAGGAGAAATGAAGTCTTTCCCAGACATGCAAACACTGAGGCAATTTGTTGCCATAGACCAGCTCTACAATAAATAGTTAAAGGAGTTTTAATTAATGAAACAAAACAAAATATGCTGTAAACCATAAAGCCCACAGGCGTTATGGAACACCAACACAATAGAGAAAATAAATAAAGCAACCAGATAACAACCAGTATGAAGAATGGAATAGAACCTTACATATAATGATTAACTCTGAACATAAATGATTCAATGCCCCACTAAAAAGATATAGACTGGAAGAATGAATTAAAAAAAAAAAATCGCACAACCCAAATCCCTGCTGCCTCCAAGAGACCCACTTAACTCATAGAGACTCTTATAGACTCAAGATAAAGGGGTGGGGGGAGTATTCCATGCAAACTGAATCCAAAAACAATCAGGGATAGCCATTCTCATAACAGATAAAACAGGCTTTAACAGTAAAAAAACTCTGGGCTAGGTGGCTCAGCCTGTAATCCCAGCGCTTTGGGAGGCCAAAGTGAGTGGATTGCCTGAGCCTGCGGGTTCAAGACCCATCTGGGCAACTTGGCGAGACCTCATCTCTACAATAAATCAAAAAAATTAGCTGGGCGTGGTAGCACACGCCTGTAGTTCCAGCTACTTGGAATGCTGAGGCAGAAGGATCGCCAGAGCCCAGCAGGTGGAGGCTGCAGTGGCCGGGAGCGGCCACTGCACTCCAGTCTGAGTGACAGAGTGAGACTCCAACTCAAAAAAAAAACCAAACAAACAAAAAACAGTAAAAAAAAAAAAAAAAGACAAAGATGATTATTATATAATGATAAAAGGATCATTCCAACTAGGACACATAACAATTTTAAATATATAAATACCCTAGCTTTCTAAAACAAATTCTACTTGACCTAAAAAAGAGATAGACAGAAATACAATAATAGTGGGCGACTTCAACACTCCACTGACAGCAATAGACATCTCATCAAGACAGAAAGACAACAAAGAAACATTGGCATTAAACTGGACCCTACAGCAAATGGAACTAACAGACTTCTACAGAACATTCCACCCCAAAACTACAGAATATACATTTTCTCATCAGTACATGGAACATTCTCCAAGATACACCATATGAAAGGCTACAAATCAAGTCTCAACAAATTCACAAAAATTCAAAATTGTGTCAAGCACCTCTCATACCACAGTGGAATAAAACTAGAAATTAACTCCAAGAAGAACTTGTGAAACCAAACAAAAACATGAAATTTAAACTATTTACTCCTGAATGACTCTTGGGTCAAAAGTGAAATCAAGATGGAAATTTAAAAACTCCTCAGAACAAATGAAAACAACGAAAAAATTATCAAAACCTCTGAGACACAGCCAAAGTGCTTAAGGCCTACATTAATAAGACTGAAAGATTGCATATCAACAACCCAACATCACACTAACCAAACTCAAAGCTAGCAGAAGAAAAGACATAACAAATATCAGAGCAGAGCTAAATGAAATTGAAATTTAAAAAAATACAAAGGAGCAATAACACAAAAAGTTGGTTCTTTGAAAAGATAAACAAAATTGATAGACTGCTAGCTGGGTTAATTAAGAAATGAAGAGTGAAGATTCAAATTAGCTAAATCAGAAATAAAAATGGAGACTTACAAATGATGCTACAGGAATTCAAAAGATAATCTGAGACTATTATGAACACCTCTATGAAAACAAAGTAGACAATCTAGAGGAAATTGATACATTCTTGAAAACATACAACCCCCCCCAACCATGAATCAGGAAGAAATAGAAAACCTGAACAGACCAATAGAGAGTAGTGAGACTGAAACAGTAATTAGAAATCTCCCGACAACAACAAGAAGTCCAGGACCTGATGGAGTCACAGCTGAATTCTGCCAGACCTTCAAAGAAGAGTTGGTACCAATTTTACGGAAGCTATTCCAGAGGATTGAAGCAGAAGGAGTTCTCCTTAACTCATTCTGTGAGGCCAGTATCACTCTGACACCAAAGCCAGAAAAAGACACAACAAAAAAAGAAAACTACAGACCAATATCCTTTATAACATAGACATGAAACTCATCAACAAAATATTAGCAAACCAAATTCAACAGCACATTAAAAAAAGAAAAAAAACAGTACCATAACCAAGTGAGTTTTATCCCAGGGATGCAAGCGTGGTTCAGCATAAGCAAGTCAACAAATGTGATGCACTACATAAACAGAATTAAAAACAAAAAATTGTGATTACTTCAATAGACACAGAAAAAGCACTTGATAAAATCCAACACCACTTGCTGATAAAAAACCCTCAGCAAAATAGGCATAGAAGGAACATTCCTCAAAATAATAAAAACCATATTTGACAAACCCACAGCCAATGCCATCCTGAACAGAGAAAAGTTGAATGCATTCCCCCTCAAAAATGGAACAAGGCAAGGATGCCCACTTTCACCACTCCTGTTCAACATAGTACTGGAAGTCCTAGCCAGAGCAATCAGGCAAGAAAAAGAAATAAAGGTATCCAAATTGGAAAATAAGAAATCAACCTATCTCTGTTGTATGCCAACAATATAATCTTATACCTAGAGAATCCTAAAGACTCTGCCAAGAGATTCCCGAACTTGATAAATAAACTTGGTAAAGATTCAGGATACTACATCAACACACAGAGTCAATAGCACTGCTGTACACCAATAACAACCAAGCTCAGAATCAAATCAAGAACTCAGTTCCATTTACAATAGCAGCCAAAAAGCTAAACTACCTAGGAATATATTTAACCAAGGAGGTGAAAGATATCCACAAGGAGAACTACAAAACCCTGATGAAATAAATCAGAGAGGACAGAAACAAATGGAGAAACATCCCCTGCTCATGGATTGTTAAAATGACCATAGTATCCAAAGTACTCTACAGATTCAACGCAATCCCTATCAAACTACCAACATCATTTTTCACAGAATTAGAAAAAAACTGTCCTGAAATTCATATGGAACCAAAAAAAGAGCCAGATTAGCCAAAACATTCTAAGCAAAAGAACAAAGCTGGAGGCATCACGTTACCTGACTTCAAACTGTACTACCAAAACAACACGGTACCGGTACATGAGCAAACACATGGACTAATGGAACAGAATAGAGAATCCAGAAATAAACCCAAATACCTACAACCGACTGATATTTGACAATGCAGATAAAAACATACCCTGGGGCAAGGACACCCTATTCAAAAAGTGGTGCTGGGAAAACTGGATAGCTACATGCAGAAAAATGAAACTTGATCCCTATCTCTCTTTATATACAAAAATTAACTCAAGATGGATTAAAGACTTGAATGTCAGATGTGAAACCATAAAAATCCTAAGGGAAAACCTAGGAGAAACTCTTCTGGACTTCAGCTTAGGCAAAGAATTTATGGCTAAAACCCCAAAAGCAAATGCAACTAAAACAAAAATAAGCAAACGGGACTTAAACTAAAAAGCTTCTGCACAGAAAAAAAAAAAAAAAATCAACATAGCAAATAGGCAGCATACAGAATGGGGGAAGATATTCACAAACTGTGCATCTGACAAAGGACTAATATCCAGAATCTACAAAGAATTCAAACAAATCAGCAAGAAAAAGCAAATAACTCCACTAAAAAGTGGGCAAACAACATAAACTGACACCTTGCGAAAGAAGATATACAAATGGCCAATAAATATATGAAAAAATGCTCAACATCACTCATCATCAGGAAAATGCAGATTAAAGCCACAATGAGATACCACCTTACACCAGTCAGGATGGCCATTATTAAAAAATCAAAAAACAATAGATGCTGACCCAGATGCAGTGAAAAGGGAATGTTTATACACTGTTGATGGGAGTGTAAATTAATGCAACTATGGAAATCAAAAAACTAAAAGTAGATCTACCATTTGATCCAGCAATCTCACTACAAGGTATCTACCCAAAGGAACAGAGGTAGTTATATAAAAAAGACACCTGCACCCAATGTTCATTGCAGCACAATTCACAATTGCAGAGACGTGGAATCAACCGAAATACCCTCATCAGCCGATCAGTGGATAATGAAAATATGGTATATATACACTATGGAATACTATTCTGCAATCAAAAAGAATGAAACAATGTCTTTTGCAGCAACTTGGATGGAATCGGAAAACATCATCCTAATGAACTAACTCGGGAACAGAAAACCAAACACTTGTAAGTGTTTGGTTTTCTTACTTGTAAGTGTTCTCACTTGTAAGTAAGAGCTACGCTAAGGATATGCAAAGACGTAGAGAATGATATAATGGACACTGGAGACTCAGAAGGGGGAAGGGGAAGGGGTGGAGGGTCAAAAAATCACCTATCAAGTACAATGTGCCCAGG
>CAUYQG010276281.1:0-37203 GCA_963574415.1 Tarsius wallacei | reverse complement strand
AGACCCGCCTGGGCAAGCGAGACCTCATCTCTACAATAAATCAAAAAATTAGCCGGGCGTGGTAGCATGCGCCTGTAGTTCCAGCTACTTGGAAGGCTGAGGCAGAAGGATGGCCGGAGCCCAGCAGGTCGAGGCTGCAGTGGCCAGGAGCGGCCACTGCACGCCAGTCTGGGCGACAAAGTGAGACTCCAACTCAAAAAAAAAAAAAAAAGAAAGCAGGATGCAACCCAGGTCTAGTGGATGCTGAAGTCAAGGCAAGTATGTTCCATGGCACCATATTACATCTCTAAGTTTTCCATGAGCTATGTGAAGTCAGGAGATGAGAAAATGGAGCTTTAAAAGGATCTGAAAAGACACATCAGGCTGTAAGACCAGCAGGGAGAAGGAAAGCCTCCTCCCACAGAGGAGCTCAGATCACCATTCTGTGCCTTCCTCACCATCCCCAAGTGGGACCTACACATATTGCTTGGCAAGAAACTAAATGCTTGCCACCTCTCTGATTCCCAATTATAAAACATAGCTTACATTTTAATTTAGAATGTATATTTCACTGATCAATAGATTGAGGTAAATGTTCCCACTTGGGGCTCTTGCCTAAAGGAACGAACAGCTTCAATAAAGGTAAAGAAGCCTCCTGCCAGCAACGGTGCCTCTGATACTGTCACACACATTCCAGGTGAATTAAAATGTGCCCTGTGATGAGTATCTAGGGAGGCAACTCGCTCAGATGGTGTCACCCAAGGACATTGACATCCCAAGAAGGCAGATAGCCTAACTTCAATCAAAACAAAACCAGCAGTGAGATGTGCCACCCCTGGGTAGTTTAAATTATTGTCCAAGGACCCTCTCAGCTGGCAGAAAATATGCTGTGAGCAGGAGGCCTGGGGGAGGAGGAAGAGGCCCCTTTCTCACAGGCTCACCCCCTATCCCCCAGTGTCCGGCAAGTCCTGCCTCGCCCAGCCACAATCAGAAAGTCCATTCTGGTCTGCAGGCCCTTAGCCTCTGACTTGATTAAACCTGACAATTTCCTGGAGAAGACGTGGGGAGAGGGAGTGTGTGTTGAAGGCTGGGGAAGATTGGATTGAGAAGGATCAGGAAAGGGGGCACAGAGGACAATGTGTAGGTGTTTGTGTACTTATGGCTCCCTAATGAGGGCTGCGGGCAGGAAGGGCCTCCACTCACCTAGGTCGGGTTTGCAGCACACTTGCTACTGCAGACACAATGATGGGACAGCTGCCAAGGGGGTTCAGCCCTGTTGAAGCAGAATTATAAGCAGGCCCCAGTTTTGGGGAGCCAGGGGCTGGGGTTACTCCGGATCACAGAGCCAGGCCTCTGGAGGACAGCAGTCAAGAGTGCTTCCCTCTCCAACATCCTGAACAGCCAAGAAGCTTCAACAATCCATGCTGAATTGCATTTTCAGTAGGAAAGAGGCTTGGGAAGTTAATAGGTGAGCTAATCCGGGCAGCATTTTCATTTCCTGTTGGCCAGAGCCCTTCTTTGTGCCTTGGTTGAAGTCTAATGGAGAGATAGAATCATCCCTGGTACAGAAGACCCAGAAAGCCACAAATGGGTGGTGGGTGAGGGGAGTGGAACCACTTGCTCTTGACCATGGAGAGACAGGGATGCCCAAGATGTTCTGGGTCCTGATAAGGTACCTGTCAAGGGCAATGAGCTTGTAGAAGGAAAGTGGGGAGCCTGGGTAAGGAAGTGTTGTGGTCTTGCTCACCCCTTGGAGTTAGAGAGACTATCTCTCAGAAGGCATGTAGAATGGAAAGTCAGTTATAAGCCCAAGGCATGCCAGCATTTTTATTTACACTTACTACATCTCATACTTACCTACCCATTTGCCTGGTGTTCAGGGTTCAGAAAAGACTTTGGAAATTCATTTCCTCTGGGCTGGGCTAACAAGAAGAGTAACAGGCATCCAGGCTTGGAACAGGGCACTGGGGCATTGGGAGTGTCTGTGCCAGTGGAGAATACCAAAGTGTTCCTCCCATGAGAGCAGAGTTGGGCTGTGTGGATCACACCCTTCACCCGACCCCACCTCTACAGGTAAGTCTACTTCCAGAATCAAATCTTCCATGAGGGAGGCTATTTCCTCTTGGAATAGCCCTTGGGTAATTTACTACCTAAATTAAGGTAATTCTCTCAAAAAAGCTGCCCTGGCCAGGCTGGGATGGGAACGGGCTCCAGACTCCTTTTTCTGACATCCATCCTACCTGCTCTTAGGATCTCTACCAAGAGACCTTCACCCCCATTAGTGTCTAGACCAGAGCAGGGTGAAGGGAATTCTGCCCAAACTCCCTCTCTCCTCAGTGGACACTGGGGAGGATCCATTGCCTTTTCGGAACCCCCAGGACAGCAAGATGAAAGCAAGTGCCTCCATGACCTAGAGCCTGCTCCCTGGCCCCTTGTCTGTTTCTGTCACATGCCTATACCCATCCACTCATTTGTGTATTAAGTCATCTTTCAACAAACATTCACTGCCTATGCCAGGTACTGAACTAGACCCAGCTGATAAAGAGATTAACAGGATTCATCAGATGTTTTTCCTACCCTGGAGGAGCTCTCAGGGTAATAGAGAGGAATCAGTAAAGAAGGATGTATCCGGGAAGAGAATTACCACCTGCACATTCCCTCCCTAAAGTCATTGAAAAGCCATCAGCCAGGATACTGCATCCCCAGGGGCCAATGTCTGAACCTCACCCCGATCCCAAGCTGGCACACTGCAGGTGAATTTGAAAATTCAAGATGTCCCCTGGGTGTGCAACCCTCAGCTTATCTGCTTCATGTATTGAGGTAACTTGTGTGAATGTTTTTAATCACTTTGACTAGTTTTAAATCCCAAGAAGAATCCTTAGGAATAAACTCAACTGAAGAAACTGCCCTTATACACAGGCACAGCCAACTCACATCCACCTACCTGTGCTGAGATTGCTCACTGGGCTAGTAGGAAAATGGACTCATTGTCCTGGGAAGAATAAGCAGGGTCCTAGTGCCACTCAGAATGTCCATCCCACCTGGCATAACAACCAGAACTCAAATGCAGCAAGCTGTTGACACATGGGTGTGTGTCCTGTCTCTACCCGCCATGCTATGGAAGTTCAGCAAACTCTTTAACCTCTCTGAGTTTCTGGCCCCTCATTCACAAAACTGGGTCCACAATACTCTCTTAGGTATATTGCAACGGTATGTAAGATGCTCTGTAAATGGTAACTCAGATAACAGCCTCTAAAAGCTACACTTGTCTTCAAATCCAAGCCATTTCCTCTTTCTTGTTTTACTCTCACTCCATTAAACTCATACACCTCCCTTTTGACTAAATCAAGACTGACATCTTTCTTTTTCAGATTACAGCAAACACTTTTGGAGCACCAATTACATGCCAGGTTCTGTGCTACAGGTGTGCTGAGGGAGGAGGTGGGGCAAGGTGCAGCCCTTGAGGAGTTCATAGTCTACCTGGAGATTCACAATTGATCCACATTGTTTATGTATGATGGAGACTGGTAAAGGACAGGGAAGCCCTTGAATTGCCACAAGGGGAACCTCCCCAGCCAGTGCAGAGGCCAAGACAGGACAGAGGGGAGTGGTGGCAAGGACAGGACCATGGGTCATTTGATGTTACTGTCAGGTGAGGGGAAGGTAAGAGAACAGGTAATGGAGGAAAGGCAGTCCAATTTACAAGGGTCCCGTGGGAGCAAAAGGAACAGGACATTATTCTGGGGCTGTCAGGAACCTTGGAAAGGTTTTATGCAGAAGTGACAAGCCAGATTTTATATTTTAGACTATTAAGTTTAAGGCAGTGTCTGGCAAAAATACATACCTCAGCCAACTTCCCCCACAAAAATCTCACAATTCAGACAAAGATGAAAATGGTAAACTAAAATTTATCACTAACCAAGGGCCAGATGCCAGAAGAAACTTCTGCAATTTGTAATACCTAAGAAGCGAAAAGAAGACTCATAGGCAAGTCATTGCCTATACATTTTTCAGGACAGCAAGGTTTTTTTTCTCAGACAATAACAAGTTATTTCCTCATCTTACCCAGAGGAATCAATAGCTACTTTTTCCTTTTCCTTTTTTATCCTATTGGGTAAAGAAATATAAGCCCATCTCAGGAAATATAAGTATGTTTTAACTAGCAGAAGTAATTAAAAACAGCACCATAGAAATAAAGTAAGATGAATTCATTCTAAATTAGCAGAAAAAATAATTACCTGCAGAAGCCCAAATGGCCTAACAAAATATAAAACCAAAAGAAATAGCAAAAAAGCAAAAACATCAAATAAAATGTCAGAAATAAGACAGAATACATCTTTTAGGATGATAAACATAAATTAAACAAGTTCTCAAGCCAAGTCAAGAAATAAAATTCAGCCACATGCCAGCATAAGTGACCCATACCTAAAACAAAGTGACTCTGATCTGATCAGCGCAGCGAGTTTCTTAACCTTTATAAGGTGTGTTTTTGTTAATATGTTTTTATCCATCTTTCCCGTGCTTTCTCATGGTCTCAGACCTCATTCCACACCGAGGAGATATTTTAGGCCCTTTGCTAGTGTATGAAAACAAGTGACTTACTTGTCCTTACTTTATGCGCACTGCTGCAGTCTGGGAAAGAAACAAATGCTTGTACAGTACATGCTAGTGTCTATACAGCATGGAGGTGAGATAAAATGTTTTCTACTTCTATTATATCATCTACCCAATGCCAAAGCCACAATATTTGGAAGCATCAAGTTAACTGATGGAATTTTTCCAGAAATTCTCATCCAGATATGTGGCTTTTTTTGTCTTAAGAATAAAGACTAAAAAGAGCAACGACTTCCATTCCTACCTTCAGTTTGTAACTTATTAGTAATGGAAAAATCTTTGCTTGTTGAAGGGATTTAGGAGGAGATGTTAACACTCCCAGATATTTCCTCAAGTAAAATAAAGTCTGATTGAAATGATTAGCCAAATAGAGACTCCAAAAACATATAAACAGACTAATACACATCTCATCACACAGCCTTTGTCTTCAATAGAGAGGATGAGACCTGAGGGTGGGACCAGTTTATTTGGCACAACTTACTTTTGGTTAAGCTCCAGCTCTATGAAGCAAGGGGGAGACCAGTGTTCATTTCTCATTACACACTCGAGCAAGGTGAAACAAGACTTTATCTGTGTCCTGGGAAGGTAGTGATCAGACAGGAGCCACTGCCTTCTTTGTGGAACATATTAGTTCCCATCATCCACCCCAACAATGCAACTTTGTCTGGTGGGTGGTTTCAAGGGGATGTGGTAATGTAGCCTGGAAACAGAGTTTGCAGGTGATGATGTCTTCTTGCCTTCTGCTGAAATGATACAAAAGGAGGCTAGTGGACAGGAAGCTGGTATGCACATCTGTCTTTCAGAGACAACTAAAGGCATTCCCAGGCTCCATCAAGCTCCGGGTCACAAGGTGGGCACCACTCAAATGCCAGCACCAGACACCAGGAAACAACATCACTGGACTGGAATCCTCAGAGCAAGACTCAGGACCTGGACAAAGCAGAGGAAGAGACATGTGGCCCTGACTGGCTGGCAGGCAGAAGCACCTGGATTCGCCTCTTGCTCAGAGAAGTATGAACAGTCAGGACAGCAGCAGAAGGGCACTCTGACTTCAAACAAGTGGACCCAGGACAGAGCTCTCCATCCCTGCCAGTTAGGGGAAATGTAAGGAATAGCCTCACTCCTCTGAGCTGAAGCAACCAAGCAATCAAGTATCGCACCAGCCTGTACATCCATTCCTCACCAAAGCATTATTTTCTTTAGGTCTTGGTAAAGCACATCACTTTGGAGAAATGGAGATACCTCAACAGTTTAATTGGCAAAAGCAACAGTAGAGAAAAAAAAAATCCCTTCCCACCTTCTGTGTCCTAAAGTGCACCTTGAGAGAGAGGGCTGAGTGTTAATAAAATTTTATCTTAATTCCTAGCACAAAGATGGCATAGGACAGGGCTTCACTTGCCTTTGATGAAGAAGTGAATGAATGAATAAATAATGGAATGAATGTTGACGGGTGAATGACAGAGGAAAGGAGTGAATCACTGAATATTATTGTGGTTGCTGAATGAATGAATGAATGAATGAGGAGCATAAACGTGTGAATGAGCAAATCAGTACAGGAATGATGAGTAACTGAGTCTGTTGTGCATGCTGAATAAATTACTGAATGCACAAAGTGAACAAGTAAGCTTCAACCTGAGCACGACACCTCACAGTGAGAGGCATGGGAGTATGGCCCATCTCAGCTCACCCACTCCTCACAGAAGACTCCCAACTTTTCACCACCTCACCCTGCCACTGTGACTCAGTATGGGTTGAATTGAATCCTCTCAAAATTCATATACCCCTGGTACCTGTGAATGTGACCTCATTTGGAAATAGGATCTTTATAGGAATAATCAAATTAAAATGAGGTAATTAGGGTGGGCCCTAATCCAATATGACCAGTGTCATTACAAGAAAGGAAAATTTGGTGACAGATACAGGGAGAATGCCATGTGATGAAGAAGCCAGAGATCAGGGCAATGCTTACACAAGCCAAGGACGGTCAAGGGTTGCCAGCAAACCACCAGAGGCTAGTACAGAGGCAAGTACTAGCACAAATTCTCCTTCACAGACCTCAGAAGGGACCAATTCTGCTGAAGTCTTGATCTTGGACTTCCAGCCTGCAGAACTGTGGGACAATAAATGTCTGTTGTGTAAGACACCCCATCTGTAGCACTTTGTTATGGCAGCCCTAGCAAGCTATCCCACAGTGATAACAAGGCTCCCCCAGGTGCTCCCCATAGCCAGGCACTGCCAATGGCCACCACAACTCCAGCAGTGTGGGGGGCTTATTTGGGAACAGATACCCAAAGGGGAGGCAGGCACAGGGCAGTTCCTTGGGGAATATACAGAAGACCCCCCTGCTCATAAGCAAAGCAGAAAAACACGGCACACAATGTAAGACAACTTCAGAGAAACTGGAATGTGAAGAGCACCATCAGGCAGCTGGAAATAGGCCTACTGCTGCCTCTACCCCAAGCCTCCCTACTGCTCTAAAACTGCTGATATCTTGACTCTCCCCTCAGAGCCAAGCAAGTTGGGACCAAGACTTGTCTTGGTGTCCCCAGCCCCTGCACCAGACCTGGAACCTAGTAGTTACTCAAAAAAATTTTTGAAGGTGAGAAGGAAGTAAGGAGGAAAGACTAAACCAAAAGGGCTCCTAGTTCTCAGGGAGGACCCAGCTATTCTTCCCAACACATAACCAGCTGCTGCAAGTTCTGTGAAAGATGACATTGGGCGGCACATGGACAGACATTTTTAATAGCTATATATTCATTTTAATTGGTTTTAATGGGGAAAATATTCACCGCTACCATATCCAATCCATTACTTCAAGGAAATGATTGCTAAGGATGAGGCAACCTTTAAGAAGTGAATAGGTTTCAAGAAAAACAGTAAGTAATTAACAGGTGGTATGCAGGTATGATAAAAATGTGCAAGTCAATCATGAATCACTGGAGGTTAGGCCAGCCGCTCTGGGGTACTTGAAGCTCAGCAGCTTCTGCTGTCAGCAACAGCCTAGCCAAACCTGGTGTATTTGTCAGGGTTCTCCAGAGGAGCAGAACCAATAGGAAATATATGTCTAGAGAGAAAAAGAGATGTATTAATAATTTAAGGAATTGGCTCACAAGATTGTGAAAGCTGACAAGTTCAAAAACTGCAGGGGGATATCAAGCCAGAGACCCATAAAAGACCCAATGAAGCAGTTTGAGTTCAAAGGCAGTGTTCTGCCAAAATTCCCTTGTGCTCGGAAAGAGGTCAATCTTGTGTTCCGTTCAAGTCTTCAACTCACATTGTGGAGGACAATCTAAGCTTTACTCAAAGTCCATCTAAAACACACAGAAACATCCAGAATAATATTTGGCCACATATCTGGGCACCATGGCCCAACTAAATTGACATAAAATTAACTGTTACACCTGGGGAATGAAAGTTAGGAGATCTGCTGGAAAGCAATGAAGGTTCTCTCAGATCTCAGGCTCACCAGGATAATAGCCAGCATAGCAGTGGAAAAGGAATCTGTCTTCATTCATTTGGACTGCCATAACCAAATGCCATAGACTGGGAAGCTTACCAACAACAGAAATTTATTTCTCACAGTTCTGGAGACTGAGAAGATCAAGGTGCCAGAAGACTTAGTGTCTGGTGCGAGTTCACTTCCTTTCTTGAATGATACTCTCTAGCTGTGTCCTCACCTGGCAGAAGGGGCAAGGTATGTCTCCAGGGTCTCTTTTATAAGGGTGCTAATCTCATTCACATGGGCTCCACCCTCGTGACCTAATCACCTCCCAGTGGCTTCACCTCCTAGTAGCATCACACTGAGGATTAGGTTATGATATGATATGAGGATGCGTTAACATGCAAATTTGCAGAGAAGACAAACATTCAGATCATAGTGACCCCATTGACCTTCACCCCTCACTCACCTGGGCCTTTGTGCCAACCTCCTTGCTACCCTCCTGACATGCAGTCTGGCCTCTCCAATTCCTACACAGGTCAGATTTTTGCACTCCCCATTCCTTGGCCTTTCGATGGTACCTTCCTCCTTGCTCCAAACTGCCTGCAAAATAAGCCTCAACTCCTCACCACAATTTCCAAAACCCTTCCTGATCTGGTCACCACCAATTTTTCAATAAAACCTTCTGATCCAAGAATTCTAAAGTATTCCTACTGCCTGAATGCCCCTTGTTGTCTGCAGCAGCTATGCCTTTGCCCTCCTCAGTGCTCCCTCCTGGAGTGCCCTTCCCCTTCAAGCTCTGTCCCATCTAGGCCCCCAAGACCTGGGACTCCTCTTCCAAAGCATTCCCTCCTCCCTGCAGACAGAATCAAGTCCTCTGTTCCACGTCTCCATCTATGTAGACCTCCTGCATAGACCTCTATTAAAACTCATGTTGTGTGACTGTGACCAGTGATTCATGTGTGTGTTGAAAAAGGAAGGAGTCTGTCCCCACTGCTGGCTAAGCCATCCCCACCTGTAGATTGGGAGCTCTTTGCAGGCCTCTGAGAATCTATATTGGGAGGCAGATGTCAGGATAGGAGGCTGGGGAACGAGTGGATGGAAAGCAGACAACCATGGATGGGAACAAAAACCTCAGCCTCAGACCCACAATCCTCTGCATGAATCAGGGCATGTACATCAAGTGACTCAAGTGACAGTAAGTGACAAGGAAAAATGGCTCACCTGACCTGGCCTGCATAACAAGCCTAAGAAGCTTTGATTCCAAAGCCCACTGGGCAGATTCCTCCAAGGTTGCCCAAGGAGCTTTTAGGAGCCAATATCCTGATGCCTGGTCAGTCAGCTGCTTTGATGCTCAAAGATTCTCCAAGACCTTGGTTTAGAAGGATCTGGCAGTGCCAGGGCCGACACTCATCCCTCCCTTGGCAGACCTGACCCTGCTCACCCACAGGCTGTCTCCAAGGAAATGTGCAGGGATTGATTTTCAACTTCACAGTTAGAAAAAAGCTGTGATCACATAGCTTATCTTTCCCAAAGGCCAGAAGACAGCAACAATTCCAAAGATATGCTTAGCAAAGCCCTAGAACGATTTTAATGGACAACACAATCGATCCCTTTCTGCCTGGGCTTTCTGCCTCCTTCTTGTTTGTATCTTGCTAAAATGCACAGCTGCTTCTTCATTGCAAAGACCCCAAAGTGCAAAATCTGTAAATTAGACATGTCCTCTTGTAGACGATCAGCAGTTGGCCACCTGGGCACAGACAGGGGGTGGGAAGGGTGCTCTATGGCCTGTGGCAGCTTCTCCACATGCCATCCCCTTACCGAATCTTTATCTCACACCCTCCTCTCTCTCTCTCTGTCATGTAAATCTGCAGCTCATGCCTTCTTTCTCAGCAGCTTTCATGTTCTTGAAAGCCTTGCCTCATGTCCTCAGTCTCCCGTAAGCAAGGAATAAGACAGAATCGATAATGTAACACGCGGCCCTGCCTTCAACACCAGCTCCTTCCACTCTTCACAGAGCCCCCAGCATGACTGAGGACCCAGCCATGAGTGCTTGGGATAGGCAGGAAGGCATCTGGTTCCAGCCTTTTCCTGGAGCCCAGGCACCCCGCCCTCCAGTCTCACTGCAAAATCCTTGGCACTGTGCTCACTTTCTCCTTTCACTCAAGCATAAGTGGCCGAGAGGAGAACCAGGAAAGCTGTCCTCGCTTGTGCAAACGTGACTGATAGCCTCCCTGGACCAGGACTTGTTTCAGGAGCTGTACAGACACAGGTCCACCTCCAAGGGTGCTCGAGGTATATAGGGAAGACGCCACCAGGGAGGAGCTACCCCAGACAGCACAACAGTACCAGGAAACTGGGTAACAGACCAGTGGTTCCTCATTCCCTCCTCAGGGCATGAGGGGCCTCCCCTTTGTACCAGCACCTTGTGGTGAAGTGGCACAGGTTTCAGAGAGGTAGGTGTGGGGACATGGGACCCATCACTTCCAGGAAGCCCCATTATCAGCCTCAACAGTCCCACCCAAATCACAGGCAGTCGTCTGAAGGGGCCTGGTGAATTACTCAGCTCCGTTTTAGCAAATGGCCTGGAGGGGGGCTGATTACCCTTTGAACACAGTTCCAGAAAGGATTTTCTGAAGTCAGCCTGCTTCTCCCTGATGGAGGCTGAGCACTGCTCCAGGCCAGCGGGGGCAAGGGCTGCCTGCGAGTCACTGGGGCTCCACACTATTGATGATCTGATCATCCATTTTTCTCCAGAGCTCCATGGCTCAGCCAAATCAAGGGCCTGGGGCTATGGGGTCAGAGGGAGTAAGGCATCCATCAGTCCAGGAAGTAAAGGAAAAAGAAGACGGGAAAGAAACAAGGATCCACTTTGTGCACAGTTTTCTCAGCTGCAACTCTATATAGGGAAAGGAATGTAATGGCCCAAGCTTCAAACCCTAGTGCCAACCCTGGGTGCCCTTGATCAAGTCGTTCAACCTCTCTGAGCCTCTGTACCTCCTCTACACCTGGTGATAAAAAGCACCTCCACTGCGGGGCTACTGTCAGGATCAAATAAGTTCACTTGTACAAAGTGTCTGGCACACATCCGGCACTTGATAAACGGGGTCACCTCCCCCCTCAACAAGAGTAGTACAGAAAATTAACTCCCACTCTTGTTTAAGTGGGTGTTAATTCCTCTCTGTATACAGGACTTTGGTTAATCTCCCTGGCACTGGGTACTGGGGGTGGGAAGGTGAGATCAAAGGAGTCTAAAAGGACCAGCCTATAGAGCAGGAGGAAACCCAAGAAGGAACAGTGTCCCAAAGTTCAAGTGCAAGGAATTGACCACAGGGCCAAAGGTTGTTGAGAGATGGAGTAAGATTAAGCCCAAGGAATGACTACTAGGTTTCCCCCAGGAGCAGTGTTTGCAGGATGGTGGGTGCTCTCCTGATTGGTGAGTGTCAGTTTGGGTCTCCAGAAGCAAACTCTGAGACAAGGATTCAAGTGCCAGAGGTTGATTCATGAGGCACAGAGAAAACTAGTAAGGAGTAGGCAAGTGATAAGGAGAAGGGAAAGCAGCCAACAATGGGTGTTATTAGGAAGCTTCCTCGTGGCTGATTGGCACTTCTTCCTGCAGGGAAACAATATTGAAAATGGGCCTCAGGATCATGCCACCTGTGGGACGGGGGATGGAATGTCTATACACCAGCTCCAATCCATCTTTGGTCGAGTGCTGCTCCCAGGTGTGCTAGTTCCCCAGAACTTCCAGCCAGCTAAGAGTGTAAGAAGAGCATGGCCTCTGAGGTTCCAGAAAAAGCCTCAGGCACAGAGAGGCAGATGCAGACAAAGTCCACTGAAGGGAGGGTGAGAGGGTATGCACCAGTCACTGCCAATGTCTGCTCCCGTGCCAGGAGAGAATGGAAGAAGATGAGGGGGAAATGTCAAGTAGAGATAACCATTTTGAAGTTTTGCTTAAAGGGGAGTAGAGAAATGGGGCTGGGGATGAATATGGGTGGAGAGAGGGTATGCAGGAATGCAAGGAATCACAGTGTGTCCCAGAGCTGTCAGATACGGCCCATTTGAAAAGGAAGAACTAAAAATGCAAGAGTTCTACTCTTGAGTGAATGACAAAGAATGGTTTCCACTACCCAAAAAAGGGGGTTGCCTTTAGAAGGGGCACACAGTGCTTCTGCTGAGCATCAGGACAAAACACAATGTCTGTGGCTATACACGATGGAAGTTGTAGATGTGGCAGTGATAGATCAGCACTGGCCTTGTTGTTCCTGTTTTCTCAGTGATTTAAAAAGCAAGGTCATTATGTTCATAGCTGCTTCATTCACAATTGCTAAAACTTGGAAGCAACTAAAATGCCCTTCAATTAGATGAATGGATAAACTGTGGTACATACAGACACCACTAAAAAGAAATGAGCTATCAAGCCATGGAAAGACACAGAGGAACCTTAAATGTGTGTTGTTAAGTGAAAAAAAGCCAATCTGAAAAGGCTGCATACTGTAAGATTCCAACCAGAGGATATTCTGGAAAAGGGAAAATTATGGAGACAGTAAAAAATCAGTGATTGCTGGGGTTAAGGGAGAGAGAAAGATAAATAGGCAGAACACAGGGTTTGCCGGGGGCGGGGGGGGGCGGCAGTGAAACTACTCCACATGATACTGTAACTGTAGACTGTAGATACATGTCCTTATACATTTGTCCAAACCCATAAAATCATCCTCAGTGAACTAACTCAGGAACAGAAAACCAAACACCACATGTTCTCACTTACAAGCAAGGGCTAAACTAAGGATCTGTAAAGGCATAGAGAATGGTATAATGGACATCAGACTCAGAAGAGGGGAAAGGGATGAAAAATCACCTATCAGGCACAATGTGCACAGGTGGGAGTGGTGTGTACATGTAAACCTAGACTTCTTCACCACTACACAAGGCAATCATGTAACCAAAATCTATTTGCACCCCCAAAGCTACTAAAATAAAAAATTAATTTTTTTAAATGCAAACAAAGAGAAAAACTACAAATCTGAAAAAAAAAAAAGTACAGCACCAAAGAGTGAACTCTAATATAAACTACAGACATTAGTTAACAATAATGTATCAATTCTGGCTCAATGGCTATAACAAATGTACTTCACTAATTCAAAATATTAATAATAAGGAAAATTGTAGGGAAGAGTGAGGAGATATAGGGACCTCTCTGTACATTCTGCTCAATTTTTCTGTAAACCTAAAACTGCTCAAAAAAGTAAAGGCTATTAACTTTTTTCAAAAAAATTTTAAAATAGCAAAACATAATTACAGAAGTTTTGGAGGTCTGAGAGGAGGGAACAAGTGAGGTGAGTAGCTCAGGGGAATGTGGGAGGATCATTTGGCAGAAAGAAGGACCCATTTGACCAGTTAAGGAAAGCAGAGGAGGAGCTCCTAGAGACCAAGTTCATCCTGGCTGTGTATTTTCTTCCAATCACATTCAATTGCCCAGGTGTAGCTGCTGGGAAGAAGTTGGATTTAACCAGGACTGGATCACTCTAGGCAAGCATGCTTCTTCAGAGATTCTCCTTTGCCCCTTCCATGTCATCTCCCACTTGGACCATTGCAACAACTTCTGATTGATCCTTCAGACTCCAGCCTGTCCCATTTCTGCTTGAGGGAAGTTCAAAGAATTACAGTCCTTCTTCACAAGTTCTGGGGGTGTCCAGTTGTTTACAGGATAAAGCCCAGGTGCCTTCACACAACACATAAGAACCTTTTAGTCATGCAAACCCAACCTGGCTCTTCAGTCTCACATCCCTACCTTCCCCCTCTCCATCTGCCCCTGCTATGTGGTCCGCCCAAACCACAACTCTGAGCCTATGTATATACTATCCCCTCCCCTCTGCCTTCACTGTCCTGCCTCCTTTCTTTGCCTCATGGAAGTTGGGAACTGGCAGGGAGATCTCGTCCCTGAGTGTGTGGCCCCCAGGGAGCACTGAGCTACAGTCCCCACCTCAGCATGCCCGGTGCATTGCCATTTCTCCTATCTCATCTGCTGCTGTAGGACACGGTTAGGTAAAGGCATGGAGGGCCTGCATGGTGTGGCACACAGTAGGTCCACTGCTGTCAGCTAATTCCCTTCCTCACAGTAATGGGACAATTACTGCCAAGATGTCTGCTCCTTAAATCTTATTTCTGAAGCTGACATTTCCCCCAGGTGATGAGGACAGTTACAACTTATATTGCTTTCTCGAGTGATAGTAAAAGGCCAACCTACCTTCAGATCCAAGTCTCTGGGCTATTCTGAGAAATGAAGGGGCTGTCACTAGATCACAAGCAATATAAGTTATGTCATTATCTTCATCCCTGGGAAGAAGAATGATAAATCTGCCGCCATTAGCTTCAAGAATTGGGTCACCTTGACTGACATGGCCAATGACCTCCACTCAGCGTGCAACTCATGTGCAACTGTCTACGTAAACACTCCATTTCAGTGCAGACCAAACTTCAGTTCAACCCATACAAAGTTGTCAGGAGACCCTGCAGCAACACTGGCTACTTTCTAGGGCTGTGCTGGCACCCAAGAAAGGCTCTCCAGGGTCCTAAGGCCAGCAACCCCAGGAGACAGGGACAGGTTCCTCTTCCTGCGTCTGGAATCCCTGCTGTCAGACCCTGGATACAGACCAGGCTGAGTCTGTGCATTGTGCATTCATTCCACAACGATGTCCTGAGTGCCTCCTGTGGTCAGGTGCTGCATGGCAGGAGGGACAAGCACTGAATATTCACAGTGTGTCCCTCTAAATACTTGTGAGCAGTGAGGGAGGAGGTGTGTGCAAACACACTAATGTAATCGAGGGAAGCCAGGGTGCTGAGGGAGCACAAAAGACAAGCAAGCCTGGAAAGGGCTCTTATTCCAAGACTTCCTAGAAGAGGTGATTGTTGACCAGTGTCTTTAAAAAATGAAGAAGACTTACACCCATTAGGATGGCTACTATTAAAAGAAAGAAAGTGAGGGAAGGAGGAAATGGGGGGAGAGAAGGAAGAAGAGGGAAGGGAGGGGGAGGGAGGAAGGGAAAAAGGAATGCAAAGTGGCATAGCTGTTGTGGAAACAAAATGGCAATTCCTCAAAAAGTTAGAGATAGAACTACCCTATGATCCAGCAATTCCAATACTGGATAAATGTAAAAAAAAAAATTGAAAACAGGATCTCAAAGAGATACTTGCACACCCATGTTCACAGCAACTTTATTCATAATAGCTAAAACATGAAGGCAGCCCAAGCACCCATCGATGAATGAATGGGGCTTGGGGAGAAGGGAATGGGGAGCTATTGTATCATGGGTACAAAGTTTCACTTTGGGATAAAGAGAAAAAGTTCTGGAGAAGGATGGTGGTGATGGTTGTACAACACTGCAAATGTACGTAATGCTATAAAAATGGTTAAGATGGCAAATTTTAAGATGTATTTAAATAAATAAATACATTAAATTGAAGAGGAGTCTCTATGGACGAGCATTTCAGGAAGAAACCCTATGATAAGCCTCTCTTGCTGCTTCTAAGGACCCCAAACATGGAAAGACAGAGAAACCTGCCTTTGGAGTAAGCAAGAAAACCCCTAAGGGGCAGCTGGAGTGGCAGCCTTGTAGCCTTGAGGGACCTTGGCTTGCTTGTCCCCTAGGCTTTTGGGGCTCAGCCTGCTCCAGAACATGCTCTGGCCCACCCACATTTGCCTGTCCACTGAGGCTCTGCCTCATGCCACCATTCCACAGGTCCCACTAACCAGTCCCAGACGATAGCACAGGCTCCCAAGGGTGAGAAGCTAGGGTAGAACTAGCAGATGCGGGTAAGTGGGAGAACCAAGAGTGAACATAGAAAAGGTCAAGAGATGATAGCTGGTTGGGCTGAATAAGATGTACATGTCCTCCTGGCTATCCTCTCCAGGAGTCCCTGTGCTCTAGGGACCCAGAGTCCAGGAAATGAGTCTTTTCAAAGGCAACACCTGCTCACCCCCTGGGGACAAATCAGATCGAGTTGAGTCAGAACGAAATGAAGAACCACAGGGAATGTCTCCTTCATTGCCTAGCTGATAGCAGCTGGAAACTGTCACCTTTACCCAATGGTCTCCATTCTCTCAGCCTCCCAGGGGTGTACAGGACTTTCAGGTAGGGGACATCAATCCTGCTGATCTCACTTCCCATGGCATCAAGCCGGGCATGGAGAAGGGAGTGGGAAAGGTCTTGATACTCACTGAGCACCATGCCCCAAGAACAGAGCCCAGGCTTTCCCCGATGACCATCAGGGATCCTGGCCTGTGCACTGCCTAGCACCCTCACTTCTCCCACTCTCTTCTCAGGTCTTCACATCACAGCCCTACTGTGCCTCTTTCTGTTCCTCAAGCTCACCAAACTCTTCAGAGCCTCAGGACCTCTGCACTCACTGTCCCCTCCACCCACAGTGCTGTTCCCCATCTCCCCAGGGCTGCCTCATGCTCATCTTTCAGCCTCAGCTCAAACGTCACTGACCCCAAGAAGCCCTCCCTGACCACCTAGCTCTTCTCTATCACATCCTTCGGCTCCTTCCCTCCACAGAATTCACCACTCTCCACAATTATCTACTCCACTCTTATTTTCTCTATGTATTTTCTTATTTGTTTACTGTCTCTCCACCTTGTTTACGGCTCCATGAGGGCTGGAGTCTTGTCTGTTATTTTTGTCCTGGCACCCAGATTTGGCATTAGACACATAGGAGTCAAAAATATCTGTAGACTAGATGAGCAAACGAATATAATCTGCCAAGGACTTTTGCACCCATTGTCTTACTGGATCTACCAGGAAATGGCTTTGAAATAGGAATTACTGCTTCTACCTTATAGATGAGGAAAGTGAGCCCAGGAGACTGAGTGTCAAAGTCACATAGAGAGGCAGTGACAGGGCTGGAATTCAAAGCCATGTCTGTCTGACCGCCCTGCAGAGTCCAGAGGGGGTTACAAGAAGCAAATGAAGCCAAGTGTATGAGTGTGCATGTGTGTGCAAGCATGTGCACAAGTGTGTGCATGAGCATGTGCAAGTGTGTACCTGTGTGCATATATGCACAAATATGTGTGGGCACTAGTGTATGTGTGTGTGTATGCCAGTGCCCCCAGGCTCCAGAACATGACTCCTCGCAGGTATGGGAGCTCTTGGAACAGAAGGACCTCACCTTTTTCATATTTTTGTGCCCAAGACATTCCACAGGTCCTGCAATTGAGCAACAGTAAAAGTTTGCTGAACAAATTGCAAACTCCAGAGCTATGCACATGTGAGCCATTGTGTGATCCTTTGCTTCCTTGCATGTGTATGTCTGGGGAAATAACACAACTGAATCTCTAGAGATGAAATTAGCAATCATTTAGGATTCAAAATGAATTTACTTGTATGGTGGACATGGAATCCGGAACCAATACAAGCTACTGATTTATTTCCAGTGGCTATATACACTTCCTGCCTGGGCCTTCTCCATCCTGTCTGCTTTGGTCACCTCTGTATTAGAGATGGGGTGTGTATGTATCTGTCTGTGTGTGTCTGTCTGGGAGCTCCCGTGTGTTAGGATCTATGTGTGTGTGTGTGTAATATGTTAGTATGTTAGTATATGGCTATGAATGTACATGTGGATCTGAGTGTGTAGTGGGGGAAGAAATCTGGATAGGTAGAGTCTGTATGTATGAGTCTGGGGTGTCACTGCATGCATGTAGACTTGTGTGTAATATGTTGCTGAAACTATATCTGTGAATCTACATGCATATCTGAGTGTGTGTGCATGTATGTGTATGTTTTCTGCCTCCCCTCTAGACTGTAAACTTCTGACAGGACAGGAGCCAGGTTGGCTGTTTCTGTCTTCCTTACTGGCCACGCCTAGGTGTCCAATGAGCACAACCCACTACTATGTTCATGAACAACAGAGAAGAACAGAACTCTCCCTTCCCTGGATCCCTGCCTACATGGCCTCCCAACATAAGAGGGGCCAGCAGACTAGGCCAGACAGCACAAGGGAGAAGCCCCCAGTCTCCCACTACATTCCCATCTGTCCCACCTTCTCCCCTCTACTGACTGCTGACATCCCACCATGAACAGGCAGCTCAACTTTTCATGTGTCTGCTTAGGAGGTGGTATAGCCACCAGCTCCAGTTCAGGCCCCTACAGCAGCTGGTTCCTTCCCACCCCCTCAACCCTCAGTTGGCTTATTCAGGGCACGTTCTGCAGTCAGTGCAGAAGGAGGAACTGTCTGCAGAGCCCCCGACACTGGCTGCCTCTGTCCTCCCCAACAACTGTGAACTGTTCCAGTCCCACAAACGCTTCCGTGGCTTTGTCTCCATTAAAGACACAATCTTGCTCAACCAATTAATGAAGCACCTTCTCTCCCACAATTCTCAAATTTCCCCAGAGCCAAATGTAAAGTCTATACAATAATTACACAGCCCACTGTTTGATAAAGGAAGGCTTACATCTTTAATAATTCTCAATGAAGGAACATCCTATGAAGGAATTGTTTAATTAAAAGACAACAATGGGATAAAAGGCAAATAAAAAAGGAAAAGTGAGGGAGTGAAAAAAAGAGACAGCGACCACATCTGTTAATTCAGAACTAAATAAATATCCTCCACTTGAGATTCCTTAAATACTTTCTTAGAATCCAGATATACTTGTTTAGCATGCAAATGAATTCTATCATTAAACATGTTTGAAAAATGAGCAACTGTACTTTGACTAATTTTGTATCTCTCTGCTTAAAGAACAGCTGTCATGTCCCAGAGAACATGGGGATCCCGGCTCTCAGTAACTCCACTTCTCCAGGGCAAATTAGAGATTGCTAGGAAGAACTCTGACTCAAAAGGAGGAGGAGTGCAGTTAAAGGTTGAGGACAGGCCAGAGTGAGAACTTCTGCTTCTGTGGAAATGGAGTAGACACACTTTCCCCTATTCTTCTCACTTACTACAATTTAAAAACCCCAAACATTATATAGAAAACAAACATGAGAAAAATCTAAATAGTGAAGAGAAGAAGGCAGAGGTAGACTAACTCAGGACCTCAGGACCTGAGAAATGACATGGTGATAAGTTCCCTGGGTTGGTAGGTTTTTTGTTTTGTTTTGTTTTGCCTCTTAATTGCAGACTTAGAGCTGAAGACTCAAAAACACCAACAGGCGCAAGCCAAAAGAAATGTCTCAACAAAAAGCCTGGTCACTCTAGCCAAAGGTCCAGGAAAGGGGTAGTCTACCAAAAAAGAAAACTTTTAGATAATAACCACTCTACTCTAGCCAAACATTGTAGAAGGAAAGTGTGGTCCCACCTCACCTACACCAGCAAAGTCTGAGTGGAGACCCTTCCCATTTTCACCAGACTGAAATGAGGTCCCCATCCCCAACAGATGGTATCAGAAAAGGTCTAATATAGGATCAGAACTTTCACTACCACCCAAAGATAAGAGGTCTCACTCACACACATCAGGAGTAATGACACAGGGAGTAATGACAATATATTCCTACTTCTTCCAGCCAGGGAGGGTCAGTGGTGGCCTTAGGATGAGCCAGAACTCCCACATCTTCCAGCAATAACAAAGAACCCCCACCTCAGTTTTCTTTTTTTTTTTTTAAGAAAAAAAAGTTTATTTAGAAATAAATTAGAGAGAGAAAGAGAAGGAAAAGAGAAGATTCATCTCCCCAAGGTGGGGGAGGGGTACCAAAGCCAGGAAGCATGGTGACAGCCATGGCTCAAAGAGCACATGGCCACGCCAGACTCTAGCAAGGCAATGGCCCCTGGTTGCTTGTGGTTGAGTCCTTTTAACCATTCCCCTTGAGGGGGTAAGATCATTAGGGTGATTGGGTGGTGGTCTGCTTCCACGTCATCACAAAGGGGCGGGCAAACGCAGGTACTGATGATGTCAGATGATGGACAGCAGGCAGATGGGGCCCACCTCAGTTTTCAACAAAAACAAGAGGAGAAGCTGGACACATACACTCATTTTCCAATGAGACAGTAGAGGTAAGGAAGACTATGTCTAGAATACAGAAGACTCCTAAGGATATATCTTAGTACTACCATGTCCCATTATTACAATCAAAGGGAAATTACAACAACCCAATCCAGACATGACTACAAATGGCCCAGACTCTCCAGGATGAGTCACCCTGCCAGATAAAGAACCACAACCAGCTGAGGTGCTTGTGGATGGCAAGGGAATAAAGAATGGGTAGCAGAAGAAGGTTATTATAAATACCAGCTACTAGCTACTATTACGTGACCAGTTACAGAAACAAGGACTGTAATTGTTATGAATATTTTCTTCTTATTTTGTTAAGAATACGTCTATGGGAACATATACATATATTAAGCAAACAGCTTTGTTTTGTTCCTTTATTTCTCTACATACGATTGATTAAATTTCTATTAGCATTATTTAACTATTGTTAATTTTACATCATGATATTTAAGTTGTGGTATAACAGAATAGGAAATAACGCCCAAGAACTTTATCTTTTCTCCTGGGGAAGGTATTCCTGTGCTTTCAGTTGCACACAAGATCATTGCATTATGTTAGGTAGAACTATTACCTTGTTATTTTCTTATCTGGAGATTAAGTATGGCTTATGGAGATGTGCATGGGTGCCAAGCTGACAAGGGGTAGACTTGTAATGGTTAATTTTGGGTGTCAACTTGACTGTATTAACAAATACCTAGAAACCTGGTAAAGGATTATTTTGGGGTGTGCCTGTGAGAGAGTTTTTGAAGAGAGTATCATGTAAGTCTGAGTAAACATGGGGAAGATCAGCCCTCTGTGTGGGTGGGCACCATCCAATCTGCTAGGGGCCTGGAGAGAACAAAAGCAGAGAAAAGGTGAATATGTCCATCTTTCTGCTGGAGCTGGGATATAATCTTCCTCTCATGTCCTTGAGCAACAACTCCAGGCTTCCCAGCCTTTGGACTCCAGGACTTACACCAGTGCCCCTTTGGCCTCAGACTAAGAGTTATACCATCCATTTCCTTGGTTCTAAGGTCTTCAGACTTGGACTGAGCCACACAACCAACACCCTAAGATCTCTAGTTTCAGACGGCCTGTCATGGGATTTCTCAGCCTCCATAATCATGTGAGCCAACTCTCCTAGTAAATTACCTTTATCAGTAATCTATCTATTTATATTTATCTTTCTATCTCTCTGTCTCCTATTGGTTCTGTTTCTCTGGAGAACACTGACTAATACAAACTCAAACAGAAAAATGTCCAAGATATACATTGCCAAGTGAAAAAAAAAAGCAAATGCATATGATGATTCAATCTTTGTTTAAAAAAAGAATAAACAATAATTACATAACACCATATATGTGGAAAAGCTAGACAGATACATACTAAACTTTTGAGGGTGGTTATCTCTGAAGGGTAGGAGATGAGGCCAAGTCCATTTTCAACTGTGTGAGGATCTATCATGGTTGAAGTTCACATAACTTTCTCTTAAGTTTTTCGGGAGAAGAAAAACATTAAAGTTACTTCTTAAGAAAAAGAGATAGTAATAAATAACCAAATGTGAAACAAAAGAAATTTCCAGCTATGAAGAAAATGCAATTGAGTGGTTGTTTTCCAGCATGTCTTATCTTCAGAAATCATTCATTTGTTTTCCACAAAATAAATGTTAGATGAAAATATTACACAAGATATGCAGTTCCTTGACTCAGCTTTGCTAACCATAGTACTTCTATCCTGGTAGCATCCAGATCTCCCTTTACATCCTCAAGTCAATGTAGTCACTACACTATGATTCCAAAATGAAAAGAGTGCATGCTTACTATTAAAATGGTGCTTTAAAATTACCCATATTCATTCCATTCTCACACACCTATTGTCAACATTTTTGTTTTGTTTTGTTTTACTTCATTCCAGATTTGGGTCTATGCTAAGAATCCCATGGAATTTTACATAGTTGCAACAGAGTGATATGTGCAATCTTGTGTCTTCCTTTATCCTTTATAGCCTACAGAGTCATCTGATGCAATTTGGCAAAAACTCATGACCAGCTGAGAGATCTTCCATCACTCAAATACCGTAGTTTCCTTTACCATGCCCCTAACATTAACTCTTTAGATTATCACCTATTTTTTGTTCAGCTGTTTTGAATAACTTTATGTAGAAAGTTTCTGAGTAATTTGAATAATCCCTTAGGAGAAATTCCTAGAAATGGAAATATTAGGTCAAAAGGTACAGATATTTTTATAGTTCCAGATACACAGTACTAAATTATCTTCCAGAATGTCTTCACCAGGATACTGTAGAAGAGGCAAGTATTCATTTTACTGAAGTCTCCCCAGCATTGCATGTTCTTTAACTGAGTGATGAAAAATGGCCTCCTGTTTTAATTTGCATTGCTTTGATTACAACTGAAGTTTTAGTGGTTTTCCATATGTTTGTTAACAAGCTGCATTTCCTCTAGTGATTTGTTTGATCGTGCTCTTTGCACATGTACCTATTGAGAATAATTAGTATCATATTTAAGCTTCTCTAAGCCCTCTCCTTTGTCACACTTCTGCTACGACTCCCTTATTTATTGACTGCCATTGATGCTCACTTGAAATAATACTAGAATAAAACTTTAGACCTATAGAGCACCCAACACAAGCACACTATGGTTTGATGTTCACAACTTTCCTCTGTAGAACTAATGGAATTTGTAATCCCCATTTTACAGAGCAGAAAGCAAAGGTCCAAAGTGACTAGACGAGCTTTTCCAGGGTCACCTAGCCATGAACTAGCAGGGCTTGGACCAGAATGTGTCCTTCAATATTAGCAGGCAAGGTAGCACGGTGGTTATGAGTCAGGTCTGTAACCCAGCTCTGTCCTTCCCCAGGGATAATAGCAATTTCCTACTGAGGCAGGTGAAAGGGTCTAATGAGATAATGGGTGTGGGAAACTGAGCATAGTGCTGGCCCATGATAACTGCTCTATTGCTCTTCCATTTTCCAAATACTTGCTGATGCCATTGGGGTCGAGCACCCTACTGGACATTGGGAATATAGAGATGAGCAAGGAGTTCAGAGTCTGGCAGAGAAAACAGAGAGACACACCACTAATGGCCAACCATCATGGCAGGACCCTCACAGAGGTCTGTGCAGGGCACTGCAAAGGCATGATCCAAGCCTCTTATCCTTTTACCAGGGCAGAATCTGTCACTCAAGACCAAATTCATCTTTCTGAAGTTTCACACTAAGGCACAGTCCAGCTCCTCCAACCCAACGTCATCCATGAGGAGTCATAGTCAAATGAAATGACTCTCATAGATTTTCCCACATCCCATCCATCAAGCCCTCCCTTCATGACTCTCCCCTTGGCAAGAGGAGCCTATGCCTTTCCTGAGCATGTGCTTCTGTAATCTTCTCTGCCCAGAGGCCTGGTCACCCTTCCTCAGGATCTAACCACTTCAGAGTCTGCAGAAAGCAGCCCCTATGGGATCTCTGTGCATAGGGTCCACTGGTGACTGGAGTGGCACAGAACATCCTTCAGTGTTCCGGAGGTCCTGCACTGTAACTGGCTCCCACAGGGGTATGTGGGGCCAACCTTCGGTACTCCTTAGGGCTGGGGCCCTAATCTCAGTTATTCTGACCCCGGATGCTGGTGCAAGGAAGAGGACAAAGCCTGGTAACTTCATGAATGAAGGTGCCCAGGCAGCACAGCATGGGGGGATATGAATGAGACCCTGGTTCACCAGGTGACTCTGGGCAAGTGACAAGCTCTCCATGCCTCAATGCCTTATCCCTGAAGCCAGAGTTAAAGCAGATCTGGCTTCCAAGAATCATTGTGCAAAGTACTGTAATCATATGCATAACCGAGGCCCTGACTCTTCCAACAGTATTCAGACTGCAGGGTAATAAGTGCCACCAATTACCGAGAACTGCCCATGTACAGAACTGTATTTTAAATACGTTGCATATATCATCTCAATAAATTCTTAGCATAACCCTATTTGATCATATAGCCAAATATTTATTGAGCATTTTTCTTAGGTGCTAGAGATATAAGAATAAACAAAACAGACGAATGTCCCTGCTCTGGTGAAACTTACGCTTCAGTGAGGAAGACAGAAACTAAACAAGATTTATAAATAAAATGTATAAGAAGTTACACAGTCATGAGTATTGAGGAAAACAATAAAGCAGAGAGGAGGGATAGAAAATAGCAAAGTGGGAACTAAAGTTTTTGCAGGTTGGCCAGGGAAGGCCTCATTGAGAAGGTGATGGGGACTGTTTGGGTTATTGATAATATTCACTCCCCTCTGCATGGGTGGACTGTACTGCACAACTTGACTTGCTACAGCCAGTGGGAAATCAACTGGAGTGACCAGCACAAGCTTGAAATATGCACATGCAGGGACTTGACTTCTTGTGTTTTTGCCATGGCTAAAAGAACACATCCCTTGGGTGGCTACTGCTTCCCCATTCTTGGTCCTGCAGAGATGCTATGAAGCAGACCTACAGCTGGAAGCAGATCCCACCAAGCCCAGCCTGGATGAGGCACTCCCACTATCCTGCAGGGTGTGGATACCAATGAGACTTGGGGGTGTTTGTTACATTATATGGTCATCAGTGACTGATGGGGGACTTTTGGGCAATGACCTTAAGGAAAGAAGTAAAAGAAAGAGTTTATGGCTTTCTGGGAGTAGACAGTTCCAAGCAGAGAGGAGAGAAGGGTAGAGATCCATATGCAGGGACCCTCCTGGCATATTCAAGGGACAGCAAGGAGGCCTGGAAGGCTGGAATAGGAAGATCTGGGAAGAGAGCAAAAGGAGATGAGGTCAAAGAGGATGAATGACTGGGTGAAGAAAGACTTTAGAGGTTAGTGACCTTATGATTGACATCCAAACCAGGATTTTTTTTAACCAAAGCATAATTTACATGTAGTAAATGTGTGTCATTCTATGAGTTTGATCAACTTAATTCTATGAGTTTGACCAACACCGTAATAATGATATAGAACATTTCCATCACCTACAAAAGTCCCCTATGGCTTTTTGTAATGAAATCCCCTGACTCTAGTCCTGAAAACACTGAGGAGTTTTCTGCTCCTATAATTATGGCTACTTAGGAACATCATATAGTTAAAATTATGGAGGATGAGGCCCTTGAAGTCCAGCTCCTTTCACTCGACATATACTTTTGAGAATCATCTCATGCTCCTGTGTGTATCAGTAATTTGTTCCTTTTTAATGTTGACTAATATTCCATTGTATGGATGTACTCTAGTTTGTCATCCATTCACCAGCTGAAGGATATCAAGGTCATTTCCAGTTTGGGGCTATTATAAATAAAGCCACTAAAGCATTCATATATAGCAAACCAGGAGAATTGTGCAAGTGAAAAATTCTTCTAGAACAAGAAGCACAAGTGGGAACCATCCCATGCAGACCAGGCAGTGTGTTCACCTGACTTGTGCCATGGTAGGGACTCTGGCTGTTACCCTGGTGAGACAGAAAGCAACAGGAAGATTCTGAGCAGAGGAGTGGCATGATTGGCTGGCATTTCTAACAGAATCATTCCAACTGCCTTGGAACAACAAACTGCAGGAGGCACAGTCAGATTAGGAGGTCATTGTCAGTGATGGCGCAGACCAGGGAGGTGGTCATTGGGGTGGTGAGAAGTAATCAAATCCTGGATACACGTAAGGCAGAACTGACAGAACTGTTAATGGACTAATTATGAGAAGATGAGAAAAAGTAATGAAGACAACACCAAGACTTTGGACCTGAGCAGCTGAAGAAAGGCTAATGGTCCTATTTCACAGAGAGGACAAGGCTTAGAGAGGACAAGGCATTTGCTCATGGCCACCCATTGGAAGGTTGAGCTAGGACTGAGCCATTTTCCAACACTGCCACACCATTTTCCTTATGCCATCATCCTCTCCCTAAGGAGGAATCCAGACCTGATCAACATAAATATGCCCAGTCCTAGAAAGTCCCTGCCTGGGGACACTGCCAAGAGGCCCTGAGTGCAGGAGCTAAGCAGGAGCTGGGCATTCCCACAGAACTGTTCACAACTGTTCACAACCAGACTATGAGGTAGGAAAGGCTGGCAACCCTGCTCATACCCCAGACTGATTGGTCCACTGAACCTCTGTGTGCATCACATAGGCAGAGGCCAGGAAAGAGGACAGTGGTAGAGTTGGCTGCCACTCTGCCACCTGGGGCTAGCTTAAGGCCAGAGACCAGAGCTGGTGGGCCCATACAGGGCCCAGGTGGAGAATTCTGAGGCCCTCAGCAGTTCTTTGTGAACCTGTGACAAAGGCCATAGCCCCATGCTGCCCACTGGGTCTCGGCTCCAAGCCCAGGGCTAGATTAACAATATGCCACCTAAGGAGACTCTATTGCAGGCCCAGACCACAGGCCCTGGCTCCTCGTAGCAAGTCAGCCATGGGAGCTGGAGGCCATGTGAACAAGTAGTAACACACAGACAAGATCAAGAGGAGGGGGACTCCCACTGCTAGTTCATGAAATACCTTCTTGGGGGACAGTAACAGGCTCCCCTTCATTCTACAGCATCTCATATTCTGTCCCAGTCACAGCTCTTAAATGTTTGGGATAGCAGGTAGCCCTTAGGAAAAGCATGTGCCCCGCACCCGAAGGGTAGCAAGGACACAGGGCAAGGTCACCTCTGTATACTGCCCACCTTCTCCCCACCTGTCACTGGAGAGAGAATCATTACTAAGCACTATTGGGCCAAACCCTGCACACAGGACAATCACTTAGTCATTCAGTGACAGGCTCTGGGTGCATCCTTCATGGTATCTCCACCTTGTCTATATTCATTAAAATTTCTCTTCCTGGCCTCAGGACAGCTCTCCCTGCCCTACTTTCCTCATAAGTGTGGCTCTCTAATGTGGCCCTCAGAGTCTAGTCTGGTACATACACATAAGGGTATACATGCATACACATGCGTGTACATACATGCTCCGGTCTAGCAGAGAGGTGGGTGTAAGCCCATTCCACTGGGTAAGGTACCATCCCGTTGTCTGTCTGCTCTACTCTTTTTGAGATCACAAAGTTACTAAGAACAGGCTTGGAGATAAATGAACCTGGGTTCAAATCCAAACCTGAAATTATTCGCTTGCAAAATTCTCCTGGTTTGCTGTATGTGAATGCTTACAGTGGCTTTACTTATAATAGCCCCAAACTGGAAATGACCCTGATATCCTTCAGGATCGAAAGAGTTAGCTCCTCTTGCAAAGTTGCCGGCCAGCCCAACTTAGAACCCAGGGTGCACCTGGGGCACCATGCCCAACTACACCTGCTCTGTGAACCTCCTCAATTCTGGGAGCAAGGCCTCAGCAGATGCAGGGGTGGCCAGATCCCCATGGGAAGGCCCGATACAGGCCTCCCACACCTGCATCCTTTAACCTGAAGGACCACAACTTGCAACCCCTTGCTTGGCCAGGGTCTGGGTTTCCCCCCAAGGGCGAAGGTCCCTGCTACAAGGATGGCCCAGACAGGAACATGCCCACCATGCTCAGTGTATCCCAAAGCCCAGCACTAGCTGGTAGCACACAGGGAGCACCGGCTCCTTTGTGTCCAGAGAATAGCTCCATACCAGGCATCAGGGCAGTCCTCAGCAGACTGAATGCCAACAGCTATTCACGCCTTCTTCAGTAGGACCTAGCATAACTGTCCCCCCACGGCTGAGCCTTTAGGACTACAGGTCATGGCCTCTCTCCCTTCAACTGTGGATATACACCCATACCCAGGAATGCACCATGGGTCAAATTCAGCTGAATTCAGCCTGATGTCTTTCTCCCATGACCCTCCAAGGCCTGAAACAGTACACTGGATCTTTCCATGTGGTCGACAGTCAGACAGCATATAGGAAAGCAGGTGCCTGGGGTGTGAGACAGATGACAGGAGGACAAAAGACACAGCAATTGAGAACTGGGAAGTGAGTGAAGCTTACAGCAGGTGAAAAAGCTGTGACAAGTCCTATGCCCCCATGTGCCTCCACTTGCTGTCGAGATTAATTTACCTGACAAATCAATCCTACCCACTTCTGACTTCATTATTTATTCATATAATTACACCCAAGTTTTGAGGTTCTTTTTAAAGATGTGACTTACAGTTGCTCTGAGGATCTGGATTAGGTTACTGTCATCTTCCTTCCCAGGAAGTTGAAGGATCATTTTCAATTTAATGGGCTGTGTTTTCTCAAAAAGTATTACCCCAAATAACTAAGGAGAAAGCCGAATTACATGGGCATTGGGGTAGCTTTAATGTGCTCAAGAATACAATGAGAGAGGCAAGGTCATCCCTTCATCCAAAAGGACCCAGCATGCCCACCACTCAGGCGAGAAAACTTAGACCCAGAGGAGTGGAATACTCACAGTTATGAAGTGCAAAGTCAGTTGGGAGCAGGCTCCTCTCTGTTACAGAGGCCCTGTTTGTCTCCATGATATGCTGTCTCCTAAGAACACTGCCAATGTGTTAGCTGTCCCTGCCTCCTGTGGCTCTCATACATTCCCCAGACTTGAGTCCTAGCCTTCTGAGGCACACATCTGGATTAGTTAGGGAACATTTTCTTCAAGGAGCATAGAGCTCCAGAGGTGTCCTGGGCACACATAGCCTTTATTCCTCATTCAGTACGTGCTTTGTAACAAGCACTTATTAAACCCCTTCTGTATTCCAGGTGCTGGAGCTGTCCCTCTGGGGAGAAAGATGGCCAAACTCTCTCTCTTAGAGAAGGTTAGAATCTAGTGGGGCAAGATCAACATTAGACAAGTAAGCATATGACAGACAGATCACCACAAAGTGAAATCTGCCCTGAAGGATAAGCAGGTGCTATGCATATGTCGAACAGACCTGGGTGCAGTGGGTCACACAGCAAAAGCTGCCATGAGGAGCTGTGATTGGAAGATGGAAAGGATGATGGTGTTAGCAAGGTATGTGAGGGGGACAGGAGCAGGGGAGGGGTCTGTTTCAGGGAGAGGAGGCCTTATGAGAGAAGATTCTAGAAAGGCCAGTGTTTCTAGTTGTAAAAGGGGGGTGACAGTACCCACCACCTAGCAAGGCATCAACACTACAATGATATCAGCCAGGAGCTTGGTACTCAGTTCCTTCCCTAATCCTTCGTCCCCACTACAGGAAATCTCCCATCAGCAATATTCCAAGGAGAAAAATAAAACACTACACGCAAAGCTTTTCACTGAACATTGTCAAAAAAATTGAGTGAAGATTGGAAATAGTCACAATGTCCAATAACAGGAAACATTAGGTAGGTTATGGAACATCAATTCTTCATCTCAATGCAATCATTAAAAATGATCATTATGAAGGTTTTGCAACCACAGAGGAAATGTTTATGCCAGGATGTCAGGCCAGAAAAGCAGAACATAAAATTGTATCTCGATTATGACTACTTCTATATAAAATCAGTGTACATGTGGTCAGAGAAGAACACAGAAAACAAATACAGTGAGTGGGATAGGCAGTAAGGTTATGAAATTCTTCCTGATGTTGTCATGTGTTTTTAAAACAAGCATAATAGGTGTGGGGATGGGAAGAGGAGACTTGAGTTCAAGTCAAAGCTCTCTTCCTGGACTGCACACTTGGGCAAAGCCATTCACCATTCTGTTTCCTGCTGGTTGATGAAGTGAAAACAGGGGTCTCAGTGAGGTCCAAGGGCACGTCTAGGGGAGCAAGGGAGCAGGAGGGCAGGACTGAATGGCCACTAGAGGTGGAGCAGCTCTGGGACTGGGGAGCTCTGGGAGGCTGTTGGAGGTTGTGGCTAAGAAGAGATCGCGAATGGAGGTGAGAAGGTAAAGAAGCTCAAAGGTGAGGAGGAAAATGAACTGATGGTGACAAGAAGGACGTTAGCAGAGAAGGAACATTTTAGGAGAAATGGGATGAGAGAAACCAGACGTATTTGGTGGGCTAGGATCAAGTCTGCCTACAGAAAGCCCCAAGTGACACAAATACTACACTCAAAGTCTAGAAAAAGGAGGTTTTCCTATTGTGGGCACAAAAAGAATGTCCAGGCCTGGAGCCCGGACAGTGACCTGGTGAGGCACACTTTGTATTAGCCCATTGCCTTAGGTGGCACTGGGTCACACATAGTGCTGACACAGCTGGGGACTTACAGGCCTATAGCCTGCAGATTTTTACTCTTTCAGTCTGGGGGCCAACCAAGACACCAAATCTGAGGGGCAGCTCCACAAGCTTCCAGGAAAGCCCTAGGGAGCTGGCGCACCTCTATCCAGCAACCCATTCAGAGCAACACCTTCTTACTGCTCCCTGAGCCCTGCAGCCCTTCTTCAGCCCCAACAGCTATTATGCCCAAGACCCTTGACGGCCAGAAGTACATACTGATAACAACCCACAGCTGTAATGACCACAATCAGAAGCAAGTTCCTTGCTGTGTACAATACACAAGCCATGCAACTGCTAGCAGTAAGCACCACAGGGCAGCCCTGAGCCACAGTGCCAGACCGTATCATTCCTGGTTACATAACCTCTTTGCCTCTCAGCTTCCCCAAATAAAACGGGGATAAAATTTAAAAAACAAAACTAAAAAACCCTACCTTGTGGAATGTAGGGGATTCAACAAGACAAGACACAGAAAGTGCCTGGTCTGTGGTGAGCCTCAGCAAGTATCAGTTATTGTCATTATTACTGTCTGCTTGGAATGGAGCTTTGCCTACCAAACTGGCCTATTGTCCTCCTTTGGGAGTGGAAACTTCTGTGGGAGAGGGCATTCATATCTACATGCATGCGCGCGTGCACACACACACACACACACACACACACACACATACACATTCATGTATGTGCACAGTATGTTCTGGACCCCACTCTGTCTCCCCAGAGGAAAAGCCCTGGGATGGAGCAGCGCCAGCCCTCACACCCCATCCCCTGCACCAGACTCTGCTCTGCTTTTCTCCTTGGGGTTGTTTGCATTTTCTTATTTGCCTCCCTTCTAGTCATTCTCATTTCTCGCTTTCTTTGATTTGCCGGGTCCTGTGCTGAACATGGGAGGTCTTTGATCACTTTCAAAATTTCGTCAGCACCTTTTGGAAAAGGTCCAGGCACCAGAGGGCCCACCACTGCCTGTGAGTCTGGCAGCTGTTGTGTTTTGATCACTTAGCTTCCCCAAGTTGTTTTAGGGCAGCCTGCAGTGCCCACCCTGGCTGGCATCCCCCCGAGCCCCTTCCCCGCCCCCATGCCATCCCTAGCATGTGCTACCCTAGCTGAATTCTTGCCTCTGCCCAGCCTGATCACTTCCCACATTGAAGAAATACAAATACTTGTTCCACTTTCCCTTCATGGTCCTTTCCTTCTGCTCTTCTCCTGACCCTTTTCTGAGCAAACATTCTTCCAGCCATGGCTATAGATTGAATATCTCTCACAACATCCCTCCTGTTTATCTTCAAGGTGGTTTCCCTTTTCTGTAAGTCAAAACAACCATTCCCTTAACTCCAGCGAGGGGCTCTGCCTAGAAGCTAGCAGGCCACATGAACAAAGGGAGGAAAGAGCAAATCTGATGTTCAAATTTAAAGAGACACTGTGTGTCTAGCAGATGGTATGCTCACCCCACCTGCTCAGTGTGAGGGGGGTTTACAGAGCTCTCAGCAAAGGACTTGGGCCTCCACACACACAAAGGACCTTGTCAATGGTCTTCAAAAGCCACTGTCATCAGGCCCAGAGACAATGGCCACCTTTCAAGGTTACAGTGGTCAGGCAGGCTGAGGCTCTCCCCAAACCCATGCCAGCTCCCCCTGTGCCACAACTCCACAAAAAAACAACCACACACACTGCTTTGTGTCCCACTACCTGACAGGCACCACAACTGCGTGCCAGCTGTGAGACAGGCTTGCCACTGGACACAGCATAAAGGTCAGGTCACGGAGGGCCTCACCCTGATGTCATCAGATCACCTGGGGAGATGTTTAAGCATATCATTGACTGGCCTCCCACTCAGGGATCCCACTTAGGATCTGGGCCTTGACCCTATCTGACAGCTCCCCAGATGATTCTACTGTGCAGTCCAGGGTGAGACCACTGGGCTTTCGAGAGCTGGAACTCTAGAGTTGGATAGCTGTCATCCAAATCCTGCTCCTATAGTCCAACAAGCAACCTGGTCTCACTAAGCTTCAGTGTCCTCAACCATAAAAGGGAGAATCAAAATAGCACTCCTCATAGGTAAAGAAGCAAATGCATGTGAAGAGCCTAGTACTCAGTGAATCTTCAGTACTATTTTTTACTCACCACCAGGTCACGCCATCCCAGGTGTACTTCTCTCCCCACTCCACTGTGTGGTCTCTGCTTTTCAGAGAGAGATGGAGAGGCCTCCTGGATCTGCCTGTGTTAGCTGGACTGGCCCAGATAGAAGGGAAGATGGTTTGGGACACAATGCCTGTACATAGGCTGCTTTAAACACCCTACTGTAACAGCCACCTATTGGGAAGGAGGGCACCATCACTCAGAGGCAATCCAGGGGCCTCTGAGTATCAAGGGGCCTTTCAGGCTCTTCCTCTCAGAAGCCTGGGGTTCATTACTGCCCTATTCAACCACCGCTGGAGCAGCCATTTCAAGACCAGGCTTAGTGCTCCATATCTGCTTTCAAGGCCCATTCCTTCTCCCTTTCCCCAGCTGTGACATTGGGAAAGAGATTAGTTTTATACCTGTCATCATAGCAAGACTTGAAAAGAAGTAGCCAGAAGAAGTGGACACCCCCAGCAATAGTCAGCAGGCCCTCAAGCCTCAGAGTGTCTACATGTGTCAACTCAAAGAAAGAATCAACACAATAATCAGGTTTAATTACCAAGTAAATTCTTCACTCATTCATTCACTTGCTCATTCAGGAAATTATTCTAAGAACCTCCTCCACATTCAACACATGTGGAGGACACAGAAATAAATATGGCCCAGTGTATTACTTAGCTATTGCCAAAATAATGCTGTGTAACAAACCACCCCAAATTCAGTGGCTAAAACAACCATCATCTATTTGCACAGATATGTGAATTGGTTGAGGAGATCTGCTCCTCACTGTAAGTTTGCAGCCTTCAGTAGCTCTGGTCTGCCCCTTAATTTTCTCATCTACCTTGGATCAGTAGGTTTCCAAGGGCTTATTCTTTCCCCTCATGAAAGTGATAGAAAATCAAAAGGACAGGTAGAAGTATCTAATATCTCTTAAGGCCCAACCTCACAACTGTCAGGCGGTCTTGGCCACAGCAAGTCACATGATGAAAACTAGAGCAAAAAAGCAGAGGACTATACTCTATCCACCAAGCGACCACAGCAAGCGTGTGGATGAAGGACTGCATAAAGAATTGGCAGTAACCATTCAATCAGCCACACCCAGCCTCTGCTCTTGACTATCTCCCCCAGCCTGGACATGAAGAGCAATGTACCAAGAATACTTTAAGCATAACATGATTTTTCCTTAATCACTGAGGTTATTTGGGACCCAAGGTCTTTTCTAGCCTGAAGGAGGCCTGTCTTCTGTCTAATTTCCCCAATATACATATCCTATAAATTAGACTGAGTAGGAGTTTTCACCCATTTGACAGGTAGAGAAAAGAAGATTTCTTCACTCATGGGCCTTCTCCGCAGCATAAGAGATGTAAGGTGCACTCTCCATCTGATGGATGTGGACCTGGGAGGGATAAAGGAGTTTACCCAAGATACACTCAACTGCCTCAGTTATTATTTGAACTTGGTGAAATTGTTCATATGAATAGGAAGTAGATCTGGCATCCATAGCTTCCCAGGCTGACAGGTATTAAAGTTTTGCTGGTCCAATTAGTTCTGCCATTTAAGGAAGTCAAATAATTCAAACTAATGAGAAGAAGCACTGAGAATTAGTCTTAATCTGCAGGAAAAGTACCATCTTTTGGAAAGAAGATGGAAACTTCAGGATGACATTCCATGTTCTGGTCATGTTACATTGTCTTTCCAAGTCATCCAAGAATCCAATAAGGTGCTCTCTCCATCTGATGGTTATGGACCTGGGTGATCACAAGATTACAGTGCTGGCTCAGTCCTAGCTCAGAGTATCATAGCTGTTAAGTGACAGAGGCAAGGCTGCAGGTGAGCATTTCGGTGGCAGAGCCTGAGCAGTCACTAATTATCTTAGACGGCTCAACACAGGAGTTGACCATGTCAGCCCAGGTGAGGACAGAGCACTCAACTGGATGCCCAGGATTAGGGAGAGGGGACATAGTGCTGGGACCTGGGTCAGGCCAGGCCAACAAGAGCAGATGGGCTCAGCCGAGGATCTTCCTACCACATCTGCAGAATGAGGATGGCCCTGCTTTCTCCCACAACCTCCTGGAACAGATCTCATTGGCCAGTCGCAGGGATATGTATTCTCTTCCCAGCTCCTCAAGTGAACATCTGTTTCGCTCAAAGCTGTGAATGTCACGTCAAGAATTTCCAATTACCTTCCCCTTGGTTTTATTTAGCATCCGCGTATTGGAGGCATAATTAGTCTGAGATGAAAACCTGTATTGTTCCCTTCTCCTCAGCAATGAAATAGGTTCCAAATGTGCTAACAGAGAGGATCCTTCTCCAAAAATGACAAACAGCAAGTGAAGGACGAAAGCAAGAGTGAAATACAGATTAATGACAACAGCGGCCGAGGAGGGATGGGCAGAGGGGGTTGTGATGGTAGCGTCTGCCACGGAGCTCCTGCTGCAAATCTTACCTCCTCTCTCCAGCTCCTAATGAGTACAGGCCTTCTCCACAGTATAAAAGTGATGCTGATGAAGATGAAAGACCTATTTCCACTGATATGTTTACTCATAATACATCATGAGAACCAAGGCACCTCCAGGGCCCGCCGATGAGGTAGTGTCATGCAGCGTTTTTCTCCCCGTGAACCTGGCCATGTTCAAAGCCTGGGCACCTTGGCTGAGGGATGCAGGTTTTGCAATGGCCAAGATTATTCAGAATTGGGGGGGAGGATGCACACAAATTATATATGAATAGACAATACCTCTAGAAGTTGGGTATTTGAAGTACCAAGATCCAGATGCCCTCATTTACCCCAACCTTTGCCAGAGATTTGACCTTTAGCCCCTGATTTGACCAGTACTTGTCAAAGTGAGTCTTCAAGGACCTTATTCATGAGATAATGATATCTTTTCTGCTTCCATACTTGCCTTCTTAAAGACTCTTCACAGAACAGCCAGAGTATTCACTAAATAGAAAATGGGCCATGTCCTTGCACTATAAAAGCCCTCCACTGACTTCCCATCATGGCTTAAAATAAAACCCCAACTCTTCACCTAGGCCACAGAGACCCAGGTGGCCGTCCCTCTCTGACCCCGACCACTTGACCCCATCCCCTCCTCTCACTAAGCTTGAACCCAGGTTTTCTCTTTCTGTTTCTCTAATGTGCCCATTTGTATTACCACCTTGAGACTGTGGCAATGACCAAGGTCTCCATTAGAAAAGCAAAGGCCTTCTCAGGTCAGATTCCAGCAATCAGGTATCAGCTCAAAAGTCAAAGAGGCTGACCACACAACCAGAAGCAGCCCCCAACCACTCCCCAGCACATGGTCCCGTTCTGGTTCCTTAAGCTTCACCATAAGATATTATCTTGCTTTTTCACTCTTCCTCTCTCACCTAAAATGTAAGTTCCATAGGAGTGGAAACCTCACCTGTACCTTGCAGTGTTGCAGGGTATCTGACACATAAGCAGTGCTCAATAACTACTGAAGGAGTCAAAGTCACTAGGGGAGCTGGGGGGTGACTTACCAGGAGGACCATAAGGTGTATGCATCTGTCTTCAGATAACTGAGGGACTGATGTGGGGGAAAGAAAGTAAAACTGTTCTGTTGCCCCAGAATGTTGACCCAGGATTGATGGGTCTATAGGACAAGGTCTTGCCTACCTTAAGTTAGGAGTTTTCTCACTGTTGAGCTTCCCAACAACATATTGGGCTTCTTTAATAAAAGGTGAATTCCCCAACTGCAGAGGTGTGTAAGCAGAGGCCACTGCTAGAGTCCATGCAGTGGAGAGATGAGCATCCTTCTAAGTTCCTGAGCCCATGACATTCGTGTTGGCTGTTTCTGTCTCAGTCAGATCATAAACCCCCCAAGGAAGGGCTGAAACTCATTCTCTAGCATGAGGTACCTTGCACAGGGTAATGCTGAGTGTTGGGTGGAGTACATGTGTCCACTACACATGGAGTGAATTATGCTTGCCTGATTCCTCTTAAGATATAAGCTGAAGGATTCAAGTGGAGCTATCTCCCTGGGGTGTGAAGGCAGGCACCTTCCTGGAAGAACTGAGCTTGTGGCCTGCACCTTCCTCCAGGGACACAAGCCTGGAGAGAGGACAAAGAACATGGTGAAGAGAGGTAGTAGTCACAAGACACCACAACCTGCACTCTGATTGTTTATCTCAGTCAGTCCTTCTACAGCTCTATGAGGAGGAACAAAATCTCTATCCCATAAACGAGGAACCCAAAACTCAGGAAGGTCAAGTTGCTTGTCCAAGTCCTACAGCAAGTTGGGGGTGATGCTGGGAGCTGAGCTCAGATCTGACTGATATCACAGCCTGCATTCTTGACAGCTTGAACCCTCTTTCCCCAAGGGTCAGGCTATTCCCCTCTGATTTCAGACTTGTTCAACTGGAAACATTCTCCAACTCCTCCTGCTTTTTCTTCTCCCCTGTCTTCTGAAAAATGAGGCCTCTTAAATCTCCCAGGTCAAGCCCTAGTTGGAGCTCCACTCAGTTTCCCATTCTTTCATCTGACCTGGCATATTCAGAGAGAAGCTGGTAGAATAAGTACATTAACCGGTTCCTTTTTCCAAGCCACATGCATGAGCAGAGTTATGATACCACAGTCTTCAGGGCATGACTCCATGATAAATCTACATTTCCATCACCAGTGACAGGTGTTCCTATGGAAGGCACTCAGCAGGAAGAAAAAAATCACATGGGAAAACTCCTCTCTTCCTGCGCATTACAGGGATCCAACATGGGCCCATGAATCTTCTCTATTTCCTTCCTGGGTTTGGGGCAGCGGAAAAAATAAGGACAGAAAGTAAGAAGAGAGGGAAGAGCCGGGCTCGGTGGCTCAGCCTGTAATCCCGCGCCTTGGGAGGCTGAGGTGAGTGGATTGCCTGAGCCCGCGGGTTTGAGACCTGCCTGGGCAGGCGAAACCTCATCTCTACAATAAATCAAAAAAATTAGCCGGGCGT
>CAUYQG010276280.1:0-33401 GCA_963574415.1 Tarsius wallacei | reverse complement strand
TGGCAAGACCTCATCTCTACCATAAATCAAAAAATTAGCCCGGCGTGGTAGCGCACGCCTGTAGTTCCAGCTACTTGGAAGGCTGAGGCGGAAGGATCGCCGGAGCCCAGCAGGTCGAGGCTGCGGTGGCCGGGAGCGGCCGCTGCACTCGTCTGGGTGACAGAGTGATACTCCAACTCAAAAAAAAAAAAAGTCCATTATTCCCAAAGTGATCTGCAAATTCAATACAATTCCTATTGAAATTTCAAAATCATTTTTATAAGAATAGAGAAACAATTCTAAAATTTGCTTGGAACCACTAACACCCCCAAATAGCCAAGGCAGTTATGAGCAAAACTGGAGTTGTAATGCTACCTAATTTCAAACTGTACTACAAAGCTACAATTAAAGCAAATGGGATGACAAAAAATAAAAGACATGTCGACCAATGGAACAGAAGAGAGAGTCCAGAAATGAATCCATATATATACGTCTAGTTGATATATGTCTAGTTAATTTTCAACAAAGGTGACAAGAATATGCAATGGGAAAAGGATAGTCTCTCCAATAAATGGTGTTGGGAAAACTGTACATCAAAACACAAAGGAATAAAATTGGACCCTTATCTCACACTATATACAAAAACCAACTCAAAATGGGTTGAAGACTTAAATATAAGACCAGAAACTATAAAAAAGACTAGAAAAAATAAGGGAAAAACCATATGACATTAGTTTGGGCAATGATTTTTAGGGGTTTGATCTCAAAACCACAGGCAACAAAAGCAAAAATGGACAAATGGGATCATATCAAACTAAAATACTCTGCACAACAAACACTTCTGGGTATTACCCACAAGACTTAAAATCATTTTAAGAGTTGCCTCACTCCCATATCCATTGCAGCGCTATTTTTAATAGCCAATTTTTGTAATCAGCCTAAAGGTCCATCAACAGATATATCAATCCAAAAAATGTTATATAATATGTAAAGAATGGCGTATATACATACTGGAATACCGTTCATTCTTAAGAATGAAGGATTTGCAACCACATGGATGGAATCAGAGAACATTATGCCAAGTGAAATAAACCAGACACAGAAAGACAAATATCACACGATCTCATGCATATGTGGAATCTAAAACAATTGAACTCATAGCAGCAGAGAGTAGAATGGTGGTAACTGAGACTGGAGGGTAGCAGGAAGAGAAATGATGGTCAAAGAGTACAAAATCTCAGACGGGAGGAATACTTTGTATTTTTAGTTCTATTGCTGGTTATGGTGAATATAATTAATGATAAAGTATTGTACATTGCAAAATGACTAAGAGAGTAAATTTCAGATGTTCTCACAAAATTTAATTATTTGAGGTGATGAATATGTCAACTAGCTTGATTTAATTATTTCACATTGTATTCATAAATCATAGCATCACTTTATATTGCATAAATGTATACAATTATAAATTGTCAATTTACAATAAGTTTCCCCCCAAAAGATTAAAAAAAAAAGTGGAGGCCAGTCTTCTTGAAAAATGTGAAAACAGATGAGAAGATATAAGAAAACATTGAAAGCTAAAAAATTATTTCCCTACCAGATTATTGGTGTAAATGCTTTCTAAGTAGAGGAAAAGGAGGAAATAAGTAGAACCTATTTGGGAAATTGACCAATAAGTGTGGGCATTTAATTGGAAAAATACCATTGCCCATATCACAAGATGTCTAAGCTTGAAGTCTGAAGAATGTGAGAAAAGAGAAATGTCCCAAGCATTACAATTCAGATCTTGGTGTTGACAGTTGCATCTGCTGTCTGCCACATCACTGTCCAGCTAAACAGCTGTGCGTTTACCTTATTTCTCCATGCAAAACTATGAGATACATATTCCTTGAGCATATATGGTATTTATTTCAAATAAACATGGTTTCAGTGAACTGCTTACTTGCATTAGGTCATGAATCCTGTTATCCAGATTTGTCAAATAATACAGTCGTGCTCATATAGGTAACACAAATGTGGTCTCTTTCAATGTAAGAACACTTGATATTGTAGTCAAGTACAGAGAGAGAAGAATTGTTTTCTTAAGTGTTCCTTGTTTGTTTTTCATTTTCTTTTGAGTTCTGTCAATTTCTCTAATTTACTCTTTCCCTTCTTCCTTCCCTCCTTCTTGTGAACAGTATTTATATGCAGGTCAGAAGTATGACCCGGCTGGCTTAAAGCACAGTCATCTTATAGCTGTTATCTTTATGCATGATCAATAATCTGTGTTTTCCACTTGTCTCAGGGTTAAGCAGAACTTTCTAGTGAATGCTGACTCTAGAACAGAAATATAAGTTACATGAATGGAAGTAGACCTCCTACAGGGCACTTCATAGCTTTTCTCCTCTTCCTTTCCTAAAAACAGAGAGTTTTGCGTTCAGGATCTGAAATTCTGGCCTAGTATCAGTCATGCATGTGAAACACGTAAGGAGAGAAGCTTATAGTTAATGCTCTTATAAGCCTCTCAATGTTCAAGAGTACCGATAAAATGCAGGGAAAACCATTGGATGACTTCTGATTAATAAAGTTATTTATATGTCTCAGTGGATGGACTGAAATATAGTACAGACTGTTTGCCCCAATATCACTGAATTTTTATACAGTGAATACATTCCCTGGTCTTTCTCCGTCTGATGAAATGAATTTTTGTGTTAGGGCTGAAGAAAGAGTAGTATACTTTAACTGTTAACTGTTCCTTTACAGCATTCTCTTCTTTTTAAAACAAAGTTTTGGGAGTGCACGTGGATTATTGTATTCTGCAGCTGGCACCCTGGAACTCCCTTTGGCTCTTCCCGTTCCTCAGTGCCCCCATAAGCACACTACTCCACATAACAGCAATATTACTGGAACTCTACGTCATCTTTTTAAAATATCAGTGTAAATAGAAGAAATAGCATATAAACACTGTACTCCCCTTTTGCTCAAACCACACTGATAGACACAGACATCTTTTTTCATACACTTTCGTGGTGATTGACATAAACATTGTTTTTGCTTTCAGGTTACAAACAGGAAATGAGACTTGATAATGTATTCTTTTTCATTAAAATTCTTTATTCCAGAAAAGACTTGCGATTGAAATCACACACACATACACACACACACACAAATAAAAGAAAAAATCCCATAGGGAAAAGTTTTCTGCAGTAGAATACTGCCCTTTATCTTCTTTCTTCTTTTTCCCCACTTAATTATCTGGCATCATTTGAATGATAATTATAATTGATAAAATTATTGTTTCTATACATAAGCATCTAAATTCTGATTAATTCAGGAAAGCACAAAGAAAACACTTATTTCATTTGCAGAAAGGCAAAGGTGATAGAACATAGCAACACAGTGAAACTGGTCACACTGGAGACTTGTGCATACCCTTTGTACCTCCGGCTTTAGCTGGCTCAAAGAGCATCTTCTTACCCTAGAGAAAAGCCTGTGTAAAAAGAAGAAAATACCAGTAGAAACTGAATGCAGTTCTAGAAAAACTAATGGCATTGGTACAAAAATCTCTTCTTTTTCCCTCAATTTCTGTATCTCAGAGATTCCTGAAGTACCCTTTTATAAATAATAAGTATCTTTACTCTCAAAGATGATTCCTTTTTGTTTTTTCCATCTGGCCTGAGTCCTAGCTGTCCTTTCCTTATAGAGTACTGGCCAGTTCACCATAAAACAGTTAACTCAGAGACGCGCTCTTAAAATCCCTCTGAAGTTGACCTGTGTGGCAGAAGTGTAACAAGTCTGCTCTCTCTGCTGTCCCTTATGCGTTCAGTAGCTTTGTGAAGTACTGCATAAAAGCATTTTTAAATGTAAGAGGTTTGTCGTTGGGGACCTTCTACCTCAGGACCACTGGAGGTTTTGTTGCTGTCAGTGTCACATGCAGATGGCACAAAAACCGCTCTATGTAGGTTGAGGAGAAAGGAGTTGAATGTGAGAGTTAGATTCCTACAGAGCCATCGGAAGGGCTAGAGGGGCAGGCTCTGGCCTGGGCATGGGAACGTCTCTCAGAATAGTGCCAAGGAGCTAGTGTACTCTGGGGAATGGACAATCTCAAAGCTGTGTCCCCAACCTAGCCCTGGGACCTCACTCCCTCTGTTGAGATCAGAAGCCAGAAGCCAGCTCTGCCTTTGTAGGCTCCAGGAGAGAGCACTCAGGTGCCAGCATCTCCAGCCGTATACTCCGCCTCTTGATATTCATGATGTGGCCACAGTCACCAACACCAAACACCCTCACGTCTGTGCTTGTCAGAAGAAACATGGACTTTCCTCACCATCACCTGCAGCAGTGCATGTCGTCAATGTGCGACTCGCTGCAAGGAAGTCCGAGAAATGTAGTCTTGGGCTCTCTAGCATCTGCCGGGCCGGATGGTCGACTACCCAGAGGAGGAGGTGGAGTTGATCTCTACTTCCTGTGATCTCTACTCCCCAATCAACATTTGAAACGCAACGAGCTCCTGAAGGCAAATAAGTCATGATTTGTAATGGTTTCTGTTAGAATTCTGCATGTTCCACAGTTCTAATGCCATTATTCCTATATCTTCTGGTCATTTGTGTGGTGTATCAAACAGTGCTCCCAAACATCTGTCAAAAAGCATTGCTTGCGGTAGCATCTCCCAGTGCCAGATGAGGAGGTGGATGGAACTCAGGCCTGAATCCTGAGGCTGTATGGCGCTCCTTCTCAGTCCTGGGGTGAAGGCCTTGGCCTGGTGTGGGGTTCAGAGGTAGAATAGAACTATTTGCAGCCCCCCTCCCCCCCCACCACACACACACACTCCCTGAACATGGGTTGTCATTGGTTGGCACAGGTATCATGGCTAACTAGCCTTTTCTGAGGGGGCAGAGCTTGACCATACACTAGATATGATAATACAGTTTTTCAGGGATAGAGTCTGAAAGAATGAAACTGATCAATCCTAGGAAAGTCTAGTAACAGGGTAAATTCATTCTACTTCTAGCTGCTTTTACTACTTTACACATGCAAATAAGCATTCTTAGGTAATCCTGTTTAAAATTATTTTAATGATACTTTTGTGTTAGGTTATTTTAGGAAGATTGGTGAAGCCGTGGGTATATACTTTCTGAATTAAAAAAGAAAAGAGATAACAGGGTGAAAAAGAATGTATCATCTAGCTTCTGGTTTACTGTGGAACAATAACTTTATATGTTTAGTTCCTCTTCCTCTTGAAACCTCAGGAAAATGACAGTAAGAGAATAAGAAAACATAAACTGCAAGGGCAAAGGGACTGGAGGTGAGACAACACTGGGCTGTAGAAGAGATAGCTCAGAAGACCTTTGGAGGAGGGAAGGCACTTGGAGGCCCCGGAGCTGATGAGCAGAGCTGAGACAATCACAAAGAGCCTACAGGGCAGTTGGCCCAAACACCCCGAAGGGCTCCAGGACAGTGGAGGGTCAGGGTGCGGCAGGGCAGACGCAGCAGGAGTGGTAAGAAGTTTAGGCGTAGCATGTTCACCATCCAGCTCTGCACTATTTCCCACCTTCACCCTTCCTCATTCTCCAGGACCAAAGACTTATTTGGTGGGGAAGTTGAACTAGAGAGACCCCATACTCAGGAATACCAGGTGTAGCAGAGGGTGGGGTAGGGATGTGACAGACGGCGTCTGCCTACTGAATAATGGAATCACTAGCCCGTTTTCTGCTCTGCTGTCCTGAATACCAGCAACCGGATGTTTACATCACAATTTAGAAGCCAGGGAACTTGCCTCTGAAGAAACTGAATGGATTCAGGGAAAAGACTTTCAAATCTCTGTATCTGAAAACAGGAACCACGCTAGGTATTTCAACAGAGGGACTTAACAGGTGGTACTGATTTCATAGGTGTTGGGGGCAGGAAGAGCAGAAAGGAGGTAATCCAGAGCTAGAAACTGCAGGAAGCAACTACCCTTTCTAGGACTGAGGGACAAGGGAAGAGGCTGAGGCGATGGCAACCAGCAGTTAGCGGGGAAGGTGGGCCACAGAGCTGGGCCTAGGCCTCTGAGGCGGTGGTGCCACCTGGTGGCTGCGGAAGGCTTCAGGGTGCACAGTGGACTCCCCAGGGTGCAAAAGAAGCTGGAGGCCGCAGAGCAGCTGCTCCTGGAGCCCAGCGTGGCTCCTAGGGGACACTGACACTGCAACAACGAGCAATAATCCCATCCTCCTGCCCCCCGGTCTCTCTGGGGCCATTCTTTGGCACAGCCTAGCAGGGATCCAGCTGGCAAAGGAGTCTGTGAAACTAGTCCTCAGAGAGCAGGGCGTGGAAAGGTGGGTTTGGAGCTGAGGAATCAGAAGGGAATGGCCCACGCAGGGGCAAATACCAGATCAAATGAAAAAAAAAATCCGAAAGTGATTGTCTTTGATTATCTTTTGGGAAGTGGAGCTTGGAGTGGAACAGGGGACTGCTGAGTTTTTGGAGAGAAGTTAAAGTATGTAGAAATTAGCTTGAAGATGGTCAGAGTAGCTCTGATTCTATAGCTACCCTCCTTTGTTTGAATCACAGCTTCACCACTTGCTTGCTGTGTGACCTTGGGCAAGTTGCCTAACCTCTCTGTGCCTCAGTTTCCTTATCTGTAAAATGGGTCTAATAACAGTGCCTTGCCCTATAGTGTTGTGAGGATTATTAAATATTTGTAAACCCCTTAGAACAGTGTCTGGCATGTAGTAGTCATTATATAAGTGCAAGTTAAACAAAAGTACCTGACTGGTACCATTAAGGGCTGAGATGGTGGACAAAACCTGAATTTAGGTGAACAGCATAATGTTGCTAGATCAATCCACCCAACGGAACTAGTGAGTGAATAGGAGTTGTGGAAGCATGATTTTGTTTTGAATCATTTAGATATTAGGGCTCCATATTTTACAAGGAAACTGAGGCAGAAACCCTGTCATATGGAGCATCATGCTTTGGACATGAGGAAAGACTGGCTTCGTGGCAGCTGGTCGTTCTAAGGCTCCCTCAAGGCCATTGGTCACGAGTCCAAAATAGCATGATACTCCAGCTCCCACTGTCCAGAGGAACAAGGCTGCCTATGTGATTCCTGCCTGGACTTCATCCCTTCAGTGTCCAGGCTGAGCCTGGATGGTATGGCACCGATTGCTCCCCTGGGCAGGGAGGAAGATCAGGAAAGAGGGGGGCTCGCAATAGGTCCCCACTCGACTGCAGGAAGCCTCCAATCTCCTCTCTCTGGAAGGGAAGTCAGCTTGTGAAGTAGACCTTAATCCAGGGTGGTCAGTCCAGGGTGTTCTCTAGGGATGCAGTTCATCCTGGATCTCTTGTCCAGATGTGGAGCAGATCTCTTAGACGCCTGGCATTGCATCAAGAGTTGCATGGACCCAAGCTGGTCCTCTTAGCATTGCCTGGCTCCAGACCATCCTGGGCGCCCACTGCCATGCCCCATAATGGCCAGATTCTGGCCAGCAGCTGCCTCTGAGGCTGCAGGTCCTGCACCCCTTAGCCACAGACTTGACTACATGTGCCTTCCCGCCTCCCTCTTTGCTTTCCTTCCCTTTCTTCTTCCGTCATTTCTAGTGAACACCGGATTAATTCTGTCATTTTCCTTACGAAGATGTGTGTTCTTGAGGGCGCACAATACGTCTTACACAGCTTTTTATTCATGGTTCCCCTGCCCTGCAGGCCCAGCAAAGAACCGGCCCAAGTTAGTTGATGAACAAGCGAATTGCACAAGTTAGGCCTTTATACTTCCATTCTCTTCTCCACTGCCCAGCTGAACACCCTTCACCAGGTGCCTGAACATTCCTTTCTCCCCTTCTGCCATCCATCCATCCACCCACCCACCCACTCACCCATTCATTTGTCTCATTTGATTCGCTCTACCTCTCACCCTGGAGCTTATCGGCTTAGCGTCAGGACCACTGATGGCTTCTGCTTTGATTCCACTTCCCTGTAACCTTCCTTTAGCACACACTCTAGCCCAGCACTTTAACAGAGAAAGTTTGGTGAATGCATTTAGTTGTGCTTTGAAACAGTGAAATGTTAACATTGTATTAACTCAAGCCTTTCATATAGGGGAAGGAGAAGATTTGTTTCACAATAATACCGAGAATTATGTGGGCAATAATGGAAAAGAAGGTCAAAGGAGCCCCCAGGATCCTACAAATTGGACTATGGCAAAATTAGTGCCATTAAGAAGAGGAATGTGCTGTTATGAAAAATAACTATCCAAATGTTCCTTAAAAATGTTTTCATAAGCCGGGCTTGGTGGCTCAGCCTGTCATCCCGCGCTTTGGGAGGCTGAGGTGAGTGGATTGCCTGAGCCCGCGGGTTCGAGACCCGCCTGGGCAACTTGGCGAGACCTCATCTCTACAATAAATCAAAAAAATTAGCCGGGCATGGTAGCACACGTAGTTCCAAGTAGTTCCAACTACTTGGAAGGCTGAGGCAGAAGGATTGCCGGAGCCCAGCAGGACGAGGCTGCGGTGGCCAGGAGGCGGCCACTGCACTCCAGTCTGGGTGACAAAGTGAGACTCCAACTCAAAAAAAAAAAAAGGTTTCATATACAGGTTATAATTTCAACATTTTTGTCTGTTTCTATAAAAGACAACACATTTCTAAACTTGAAGACAACCTTCCAGTATTAAAAGATCCTGTAAATGATTCATTTACTTAGCTTTAAATCTTGTCTTCAATTCCTCTTTGAAAAGACATGATCATTATTAAGAAAGTAATCAGTTACACGTAGGATGTATTCCTCATGGTTAGAAAAGCTGTGTATTTGAGGATCTCTATGCTCTACGAAGAAAAGCCTGCCCAGCAATTGACGTGACAGACACTGAATACTTCAGGGCACAGTGACGGTCGCTTTCAACTCATGAAAGGCTTCCTTGTGCCTTAGATAGTCTTCAGGTTCCTTTCTTAGTGCAAAATTTTAAGTAGACCCTTGAGCCTCTGCCCCTTACAGCTTTTGCATCCTTCTTCTATCGATTCTATAGCCATTGTCAGCAACTAAACAATCTTGTTTTTTCTTCAGATTTGGGAAGCTATAAACTGTGTCTTTTTAAACCTTCCACTCCTCTGCCACTTACTGTTGGAAGCAAGATTGAAAGTATAAATGGAGTGTCAGCATTCAGAATACTGGATTCTATAATGGCTGTGCCATGTGGTTATTCTAGGATCACAGAAGTGGGGCGGGGATGGGGAGCAACATTTTTGCACAATTACAGCCACCTTGGAAAATGTAGCTGATCTAATCAGCCTGATTGGGATCCCCTTTGTGTCTGGGAGCAGGGTGCTCCTTGCCCTGTTCTCTGGAGAACATGCAAATCCTCTACTTCTGAAGCTATCTTGCCCTAAGGGCACCTCCAACCCCCATATACTAGTAGCTGGTTGCTCCCTGCATGAGAATGCAGTCCTTGGACTTAGCACTTGCCAAATTTGTTTTATTTCTAAGAAATATGTTATCTTTATAAAATTTATCTTATATGCTCCTTGAGTTTATTTAAATTTTATGATTTTGCCTCCTTTTAAAAATGTGTTACGAAGTATTTCAGATATACAAGATAAACATAAAGGATAATGTAGTGAATGATGACATTCCCAGCCTGCAGCTTGAAGGCGTAAAACATTACCAGTATGATTGAAGGCCCCTTCCTGCCTCTCCCACCCCCAAGATATAGACACTGACCTGAACTTGATGTTTAACATTCTCCTTTTTAAAATTTTATGATGATTTTTAAAATAGAAAAAAGGATGAAGGCACATGTAGCAAAGTAATAGCTTTGGGACATGCTGTGGTTTAAATGTTTGTCCCTTCTGAAACTCATATTGAAACTTAATCCCCAATGCGGCGTCATTGAGAAGTGGGCCTCTAAGAAGTGATTGGGTCACAAGGGCTCTGCTCTCATGAATGGGTTAATCCATTCGTGGATTAGTGGATTAGTGGGTTAATGGATTAATGAGTTATCATGGGCATGGGACTGGTGATTTTATAAGAGGAAGAGAGACCTGAGCTAGCACGCTCTGTCCCTCACCACGTCATGCCCCACACCACCACCTTGGGACTCTGCAGAGTCCCTACAGCAAGAAGGCTCTCACCAGATGTGGCCCCTTGACCTTGGACTTCTCAGCTTTCACAAGTATAAGAAATAAATTCCTTTTCTTTATAAATCATCCAGTTTCAGAAACAAAATGGACCAAGACAGGATGCATCTATGCTCTACATTTCAGATTTGGACATCGTCTTCTTTCCTCCATTTGACCCCGAAGACATCTGTTTTAGATCCTCTGTCTGTTGCCCTACATGAATTATTGGACACTAAGCTTGGCCTTTAAGGAAATGATGAATGGGCTCTTTAGAAAAAATAATGGTCGCTATTGTTATTATTATTACTCTAACATTATTAAGTACAAACGTTGTGCCAGGCACTCTGCTAGAATCTTTGCAAGTGTAGCCTCCATCACTTCTTGCAGAAATTCCATGAGGCATCATTATTCCTTTTCTCAGAGGGGTCACACAGCCTGAATGAGGTCAAGTATCTTGTCCAAGGTTAGTGGCACAATGAACTGATTCCAAAATATTTTAGCCTCATCAAGCCATCCTAGAACATTAGAGGAAGTTTGTTAGTGGAGATTCAGATATCTCTGCCTTGCATCATATTTAGATGATGCAATGTACTGTGGCTGTGATTTTTTTCCCTTAAAAGTATGTTGGCTGAGTATCACATGTTCTCACTCATAAGCGGACCTTGAGCAATTATCATAATACTATAAGAAAAGGATTGGCAGTAGCGGGAAACTGCCAGGAGGAGGGCAGGGAAGTGGGTTGGCAGTAGTGGGAATCTGCCTGAGGAAGGGGGGCGGAGGGCACACACCATCAACAAGGGTACCTGCATAATGGCCATTTGTAGACCTAACCCTGAATTGTACCCTACATCCTTAAAATAAAAAAATTAAAAGTTAAAAACAAAACAAAAATAAGTTAGATGGGATGTCTTGTAAATTAATGCCACCTGGCATGCCAGGCCAAATGAGACTTGGCTCCCATTACCCCTGGCATCTCCTGTGGTGTTGCTGGAAGGGACCTGACTCAAGCCTTGTAGATCATTTGTGAGTTTATTACGGAGAGAGGAATGCAGGGGGTTAGAAACAAATGTAAAGGGTACAGAACTCCTTCAGAATTGGGGCCTGAAAGGAGTCTTATAATTTTAAAGAGCAAAAGGAGGAGGATTGGCTGTACTTGTGGAAATTTTTTCCTTTATCTCTCACTGTATCTGATTGATAAATGTCTGTCTCCTGGCTGGCATTCTCATCCTCTGATTTATTATGAAAAGTTAAGTTACAGTAAATTGAAAAGTGACACTGATGTATTATAACCCATCACATAGACTGAGAACTGAGGCCTACTTAAAATGTGCCCTTTCTGAAGCACCAACTCTAGAAAGTAGGTGGTGTTCTCGCCGTATTATATAGTTATATGATGAAGTCACAAGAATGGGTTTGTACCCATTTGTATTCTTCTTTGAGTCGAGTAGTAAAGTCTGTGAAATTGACTGATTATGCTCAGAATAATATCAGTGAGGGCAATAAATCTAAACTCTCACTCTCATAAAATGTGTTTCTGGGAAGGTAATGATTCATGATTAGATGTACACACAGACATCATGAGAGTGCTGAGAAATAGATTCATAACCTTTGGCTTTAAAAATCATAGACCATGCTTTGAGCGCAACCAGCCTGCTCTGGAGTTTGACAGTTTTGTGCAGTCTTTCCCTTTCTTCTGCTCTCTTGATTTGCTTAGAGGCATACGTTCAGCTTCTTATGGTGTGTCAGAGGGGGAAGAAGTAATGATTAAAGTGATAGAAAACAGTTATGTGAAATGAAAGGGAGAATCGAGTTTGTGCAAGGCTAATAAGGGAAGACTAACGTAATGGGGTCTTTCAGTAGAAGTGAATGGGATGCTAAAGCGTTGATACTCAGTGCCCACAGATGACCAGACGACATGGAAGAGGCTGAAATAGAGAAGGAAGATTTCTTTGGCTGTGGAAGAGAATTTCTTTTTTTTATTTTTGTGGATGTAGGGGATACATGTGCAGGTTTGTTACATGGATATATTTTGTAGTGGCAAAGTGTGGGTTCTTAGTGCATTCATCCCCCAAACAGGGAACATTGTACCCGATAGGTAACCTTTCAACCCTCACACACAACCCACCCCCCCATCCTCTGGAGTCTCCAATATCTATTTGCCCACCCTACATGTGAAGAAGTTTCTTAATCAAGAAGGTAAGAACCTAGCAGTGCATCTGTCCCAGAGTGAAGCTTTGATGCTGTTTTCCTGGTTGCCTGCTGCTTTCCTTTGCTGGAGGCAGAACCTCTTAAGGACAGAGCTGCACCTGTGCACTGCTGCCTGGGGTGGTGCCGGTTCCCTCCATCTTTGACTCTCTCTTGGCAACCTACACCCAATCCAGGAACAGTCCTGTTGGCCCCACCTTCAGTCAATATCCAGGTGCAGCCACTTCTTAATGTCTCCCTCATGACCACCTTGGCTGGAGCCAACATCTAGTATGGATTACTTTGTGCACCCCTAGGTTTGATAACAAAAAAAGGTTCTCATTGTTTTTTGTTTTCTTTCTTTTGATTATTAATAATGCTGAGCATTTTTAAAAGTTATTTAGTTTCAATTTTTAAATGAAATTTTTATTTGTTTTGCACATTTTTCTTGCCAGTTTGCCTTTCTGTTTGTTTTTTAAATAAACGGATGTTATAAATGTTATATAGACAAGTTTATCAATGTCTATTATTTGTTACATAGTTTTTACATTTAGAAAAGTAAGTTTGCATTTAGTGATTACATATATTTACCTACATTTTATTTTTGTGTTGTTTAATTCTTCAAATTTAACTTTTTTAACATATACTCTCTCACACTACAATTTCAAATATGCACCAATGTGATCATATGCATCTTTTGAGAAAGTTTTTTTGCCCTTTTTGCTTTCTTCACCTTTTCTTTCTCTCTCTTTTCCTTCACATATATGAGTAATCTAATGTATCATTTCTTATTTTTCTGTATAGTCATGTAGTCCCATATAGACATGGGCATGCACACATAAACAGTTTTTATTGCTGGTGTTTTAAAAAATTAGGTCATATTTTATATACTTTACTGTATCTTTTCATACTTATTATTACCTATAAAAAGACACTGAACCTCATTTATATAGCTCTAATTCATTCATTTCAATGGTTGTATAATATCTCATGCTGTATATGTCATAATTTTTAGTCTTTTTCCTTAATTTTTCCCCACTGGAAAATTCCATCGGAATTTTATATTACTGTATGGCATGAGGCAAAGTTCTAGAATTTTTTTTTGAATGACCAGCCAATATTTCCTTGATGTTTTTTGAATTATCTATTCTTGTCCTATTGATTTATATTTCTTTCTTTATTACCTATATATTAAACATATATATCTACCATGGTCTGTCTTGAAGCACTCTATTCTGTACAGATATCAACATTTTGTTTATTTTGTTCAATCAAAGTGTTTCTTTCACCCAGACTGGAGTGCAGTGGCACAATTAAACCTCACTTCAACCACAAACTCGTGGGCTCAAGCAATCCTCTTGCTTCAGCCTCCCAAATAGCTGAGACCATAGGTGCACACCACCATACCTAACTAATTTTTAAATTTTTTGTAGATATGGGGTCTCACTCTGTTGCCCAGGCTGACCTTGAACTCCTGGCCTCAAGCAATCTTCCCACCTTGATCTCCCAAAATGGTAGCACTACAGGCATGAGAGGCACTGTGCCTAGCCGTGATTTTGTTTTATGTCATTTTCAATCATTTTTTAGTGTTGAAATAATCTTAGACTTATAAAAGAGTTGCAAGAGGATTCTGATTCCCTATACCCTAATTTCCCTAATGTTAAAATCTTACATTACCATAGTACATTTATCAAATCTAAGAAATTTGCATTAGTACAATATGATTACCTAAACTAGAAACTTTATTCTGATTTTTCCCATTTTTTTCTGGTGCCCTTTTACTGTTCCAGGGTTCTTGCCATGATCCCATGTTGTATTTAGTGTCTCCTTAGATTTCTCTGGTCTGAGTTTCTTGGCCTTCCCTTGTCTTTCCCGACCCTGACACTTGAAGAGACTGGCCAGTTGCTTTTGAAAGTGTCTCTTAATTTGAACTTGTGTGATATCTTCTTATGATTAGGCTGGGGTTTTGGATTTGGGGGAAGAATTCACAGGGGTGAACTTCTCATTTCATTGTATCAGGGGCACATGACAACAACATAATTCTGATGGTGTCAGTGAGATCACTTGGGAAGGGTAGTGTTAGCCAAGGTTCTCCTCTGTCAAGTTGCTGTTGTTCCCTTTCCATGTTCTATCCTTAGGAGTGAGTCACTTGAGCCTATATGCAAGGGCAAGGTAATTAAGCTCCCTCCTACTAGAGGGAGGAGTACTAAAGAATTGGTGGACGTACATAAAACCACCACAAAAATGAGTTTTTTGGATAAATACTTTGAGATGATGCAAATAATCTGTTGCTCCTTAAAGGTTTCTTTTGTTTGTTTGTTTTTTGAGTTGGAGTCCCACTCTGTCACCTAGGTTGGTGTGCAGTGGTATGCTCACGGCCACCCCAGTGTCAACCCACTGGGCTCCAGAGATCCTTCTGCCTTAGCCTTCCAAGTAGCTGGAACTACAGGTGGGCGCTACCACACCCAGCTAATTTTTTTTCTTTTTTTTTTAATTGTAGAGATGAGGTCTGGCCTAGTTGCCCAGGCAGATCTCGAACCTGCGGGCTCAGGCAATCCACTTGCCTCCCTAAAGTTTTGCCCACTAATTTTAGCACTCATTAGTGAATCTTGCCTGCAGTAACTGTTTCTGTGGATTTCTTTCTTTTTTTTTTTAATGTGGGGTACAATTCAGGATTAGGTATACAAGTAGTCATCGTACAGGTAGAGTTTGGGCCTCCCTTTGGTCCCCACTTCACCTGGTTAGAGATCAGGTACCCTTATTGCTGTGTTCCCCCGCCCCCCCCACCCCCCACCCCGGCCGTCTCGTACTACTGCCAATCTCTGTCTTACGTGTCTTACATTTATGGTAAATGTTCAGGGTCCACTCATGAATGAGAACATGCGGTACTCTGTTCTTTGTTTCAGTGATAGATCACTGAGAATTATAGACTCTAAATCTATCCAAGTTGCTGCAAAATCTGTATGTTGTCCTCCTTTATGGCTGCATAATATTTCATTGTGCATATTACCACATTTTTTTATCCAGTCCAGTTTCTATGGGCAGCACATTTGGTTCCATGTTTTTGCTATTGTGAATAGTGCTGCAATAAACATGCATGTACAGGTATCTTTTTTGTAGAATGATTTGAGTTCCTCTGGGTATATTCCCAGTAGTGGGATTACTGGGTCCTATGGAAGGTCAATTTCTAGTTCTTTTAGAAATTGCCACACTGTTTTCCATAGAGGATGAACTAGTTTGCATTCCCACTAGCAGTATAGAAGTGTTCCCTTTATCTCTGCATCTGTTGTTGTTTGTTTTATTAATGATGGCCATTCTTACTGGGATTAGGTGATATCTCAATGTGATTTCTCTGATGATTAGTGAAGATGAGCACTTTTTCATGTGTCCGTTGGCTGCCCATATATCTTCTTTTGAGAAGTATCTATTCATGTCTTTTACCCATTTTTTAATGGGGCTGTTTGTTTTTGTTTTTTCCTATTGGAACATTTGAATTCCTTGTAGATCCTAGATGTCGGGCCTTTGTCAGATATGCAGTTGGCAAATATGTTTTCCCATTCTGTGGGCTGTCTTCTCACTCTCTTGATGGTTTTTTTGTTTTGTTTTGTTTTGTTTTTGCTTTGCAGAAGCTTTTCAATTTAATGAGGTCCTAGTTGTCTACCTTATCACTTATGGTACGGACATCTGGGATTTTGATCAGGAATTGGTTGCCTACTCCAATTTCCATAAGGGTGTCTCCTGCATTTTCTAAGATTCTTACAGTTTGAGGTTTTATGTTTATGTCTTTGATCCATTTAGAGTTGGTTTTTGTGTATGGTGATAGGTAGGGGTCATGTTTCATTCTTCTGCATATGGCCAGTTTTCCCAGCGCCATTTACTGAATAGGTTCTCCTCTCCTCAGTGGTTGTTGGTGGTGGCTTTATTGAAGATGAATTGATTGAGAAACTGAGGTTTCGCTTCTGAATCTCTATCCTGTTCTATTGGTCTATATGCCTGCTCTTGTACCAATATGAGGCCGTTTGATTATTGTAGCCTTACAGTAAATTTTGAAGTCTGGAGGCGTGATACCTGCCACTTTTTTGTTTTTGTTTTTTTGCTGAGGATTGTTTTGGCTATTCGTGGTTGTTTATGTTTCCATATGGACTTCTGTACTGTTGTTTCCAGTTCTGAGAGGAATGATATTGGTAATTTAATGGGTATTTCATTGAATCTGTAGATTGCCTTGGGTAGGATGTACATCTTAACTATGATGATTCTTCCAATCCATGAGCATGGAATATTTTTTCATTTGTTTGTGTCTTCTTGGATTTCTTTGAGCAGTGTTTTGTAGTTTTCATTGTAAGGGTCTTTTACTTCTCTGGTTAGGAAGATGCTAAGGTATTTCTTTTTTTGGTGGCTATTGTGAATGGGATTGTGCTTTTTATTTGGTTCTCTGCCTGTTTGTTGTTGGTGTGTAAGAATGTGACTGTCTTTTGCACATTTATTTTGTACCCCAAGACTGCCAAAGTCCTTTATCAGTACAAAGAGGTTTTGACAGATTCCTTTGGATTTTCAAGGTGTAGGGTCATATCATCAGCAAAGAGGGATAACCGAACTTCCTTTTTTCCTTTTTTGATACCCCTCATTTCCTTCTCCTGTCTAATTGCTCTAGCTAGGACTTCAAACACAATGTTGAACAGGAGGGCTGAGAGTGGGCAGTCTTGTCTTGTTCAGTTTTCAGGGGAAATGTTTCCAGTTTCTGTCTTTTAGCAATAAGCTGGCTGTGGGTTTATTGTAGATGACACTATTTTGAGATATGTTCCTTCTATGCCTAGGTGTTCATGGGCTTTTATCAAGAAGGATGCTGGATTTTATCAAAAGCTTTTTCTGCATCTAATGATATAATCATGTGGTTTTTGCATTTACAAGTGTTGATGTATTTAATTACATTTTTAGTCTTGCAGATGTTGAACCAGCCCTGCATCCCGGGAACGAAGCCTACTTGGTCATGATGATTCTTGAAATGTATTGTTGGATCCGATTTGCTAGAATCATGTTGAGAATTTTCGCATCTGTGTTCATCATGGAAACTGGCCTATAGTTCTCTTTTTTTGGTTGTTGGATCTTTACCCAGTTTGGGTGTCAGTGTGATGTAAGCTTCGTAAAGTGATTTTGGGAGAATTCCATCTTTCTAAATTGCCTGGAATACTTTCAATAGGATTGGTATCAGCTCCTCCTTGTATGTTTTGTAGAAAGCCATCTGGTCCAGGGCTTTTTTTTTTGTAGGTAGTTATCTTATGACAGTCAATTTCCTGAGTTGTTATTGGTCTATTTAGTGTCTCAGTGTCTTCTTGTTTCAACCTTAAGAGGTGTGATGTCAGAAAGTACTCCATTTCATTTAGGTTATCAAGTTTGTTTCCACACAGGTGTACATAGTAATCTCTGATCTCTGATAATCTTTTGTATTTCTTTGGAGTCAGTTGTGACTTGATCTTTTGCATTTCTGATTGTGTTTATGTGGACTTTTTCTTTCTTTTTCTTGGTCATTCTGGCTAGCAGTCCATCAATCTTGTTTATCCTTTCAAAGAATCAGATTTTTGTTCTGTTGATTTTTTTTCTATGATATTTTTTGTCTTCTATGTCCCATATTTGGGCTTTTACTTTGGTGATCTAGAGTCTTCTGCTAAAGTTAGGGTTTTGGTGGTCTTGTCTTTCCAGCTCCCTTAGGTGATTTGTTAGGCTATTAACTTGTGATCTTTCCATTTTCTTGATGTGTGTTCATAGAAATATAAATTCCCCTCTTAGAACTGATTTCATGGCTTCCCAGGGGTTTTGGTAAAATGTTTTTTCATTTTCATTTGTTCCCAGAAATCTTTTATTTTCTGTTTTGATTTCTGTGTTGACCTAGGAATCATTCAGCATCATGCTGTTTAGTATCTATGTCTTTGTGGGTTTAGGGTTAATTTTGTTGGTGTTGATATTTATTTTTATTCCACTGTGGTCTGAGAAGGTGCATGGCAGTATTTCAATCTTATAAAATTTGTTTATGCTTGATTTGTAGCCAAGGATGTGATCAATCTTGGAGTATCTTCCATGTGGTGATGAGTAGAATGTATATTCTGTGGTTGTTGGGTGGAGTTTTCTGTAGTTAGCTATTAAATCCATTTGGTCAAGTGTCAACTTGAGATTCTGGATCTCTTTGTTGATTTTTTGCCTTGATAATCTATCCAGGGTTGTTAGTGGGATATTTAAGTTCAGAGCTATAATAGTATTAGAGTCAATATCTTTTTTTAGTTTACTTAGTAGTTTTATAAACATTGGTGCTCCAGTTTTGGGTGCATATATATTTAGGATGGGTATTTCTTGTTGATGGATTGAACCTTTTATCATTATGCAGTGTCCTTCCATATCTTTTTAAATTTTGATAGCTTAAAGGTTATTTTGTCTGATATTAAGATTGCGACTCCTGCCTGCTTTTAAGATCCATTCACTTGGAAATTTGTTTTTCATCCTCTAACTTTCAGTCAGCGTGTGTCCCTTGTGGTGAGATGAGTTTTCTGGATGCAGCAAATTATTGGGTCATTTTTAAAATCCTGTTTGCCAGCTGGGCTTGGTGGCTCAGCCTGTAATCCCGCACCTTTGGGAGGCTGAGGCGAGTGGATTGCCTGAGCCCGCAGTTTCGAGACCCGCCTGGGCAACTTGGCAAGACCTCATCTCTACGATAAATCAAAAAATCAGCCGGGCGTGGTAGCGCGTGCCTGTAGTTCCAGCTACTTGGAAGACTGAGGCGGAAGGATCACCGGAGCCCAGCAGGTTGAGGCTGCGGTGGCCGGGAGCGGCCACTGTACTCCAGTCTGGGCGACAGAGTGAGACTCCAACTCAAAAAATAAAATAAAATAAAATAAAATCCTGTTTGCCATTTTGTGTCTCTTCAGGAGTGCATTTAGTCCATTCACATTCAGGCTGATTATTGAAATGTGAGTGTTTACCTCCGTCATGAAGTTCTTATAAAGTTTTTTCTTTGTTTTATTTTAACTTTTGGGTTGATATATGTGTGTGTTTTCAAGTTTGCAGTTGCAATGTATGTATTCTCTGTTGATTCTGTTTTCTCCTGTTCTCTTGGGAAGTGTGTGGTCATTCTTTTTTTTTCTTCTGTGCTTAATATCTTTTTAAGCATCTCCTGTAGAGCTGGTCTGGAAGTTGCATAATCTCTTAGGGATTATATGTCTGGGAAGGATTTTAATTCTCCATTACTGATGAAGTTGAGCTTGGCTGAGTAAGAAATTCTTTGTTGAAATTGTTTAGCTTTGAGGACTTTGAAAATTGGACTCCAGTCCCTTCTAGCTTGTAGTGTTTCTGCCAATAGGTCTGCTGTTATTCTGATTGGTCTTCCCTGGTAGGTAGTCTCACCTTTCTCTCTTGCCTCCTTTAGGATTTTTTCTTTTGTACCTACCTTGTGTAGATGAATTACTATGTGGCTAAGGGTTGGTATTCTCATTTGATGTCTTGTGGGAGTTCTCTGTATCTCTTTTGTTTAGATGGTCACATCTCTGCTGCGATGGGAAAAGTTTTCTTAGATAACCTCCTGAAATACTTGCTCCAAGGTGTTCTCCATTTCCCTTTCTTCTTCTGGGATACCAATCAGGCATAGGTTTGGCCTCTTGATATAATTGCATATCTCTTGGAGGCTTTATTCTTTCTTTTGAGTTTTCTATATATGTTTTTTACAAATCAGGTTAATTCCATGTTTTGGTCTTCAAGTTCTGAGATTCTTTCTTCTGCTTGATTAATTCTGCTTCCCATGTTTGTCATCTTGTAATTTATTACTGGATGACATTTTTATGGCCAAAATCTCCAAGTTATTTTTGTGTTGCAGCTTATCTTTCTTGAATCTTATCCACACTGTCCATCTAATCCCTAATCCCTGTTGTATTCTGGGGTCAGTCATTGGTGACTTCCATTGTTTGGACTCTGAGGTCTGGTTTATCAGACCTTTTCTCTTTGGAGCATTGGAAATTGCCCATATTCTTTCATTGATTTTTCCTCATTTGTGACAGATCTCTTTCTTTACTCTTTAGTTCCATTATTCAGTGACAGTGCTTTCATTTCTGATGTTTGCTCAGCCCTCTATTCTTACCTGATCAAGGCTCTGAATTTGTTCTCTTTTGAAGCAGTGCTGAGGGTAGGAAGATTTGCTGTCCCACTGATCTCTTCAGGGGTCTTCTTCATTCTTTTCTTGTCATACCCTTTGTCCCATGGCTGAATCAGGGTAGGAGGTAAGGCACCTGAGGCTCAACTCTCGTCCTATCCCCTTGGAGTTTGTGCTTTTGGGATATTCCCTCTGGGTTATGATCAGCCCCTGAGTAGTTAACCTGCCATTACAGAGACTGAGTCTGTTGCCCCGTGGTGAACAAGAAAGAGCACTTCACTGTCCAGTTTACAAAATGGTGGCAGGGTGCCTCTTTTGTCTTCTCCAATGGGGTTCTGCCTCTAGCTCCCTCACTGTTCTGCCAGTGTCTGGCCAGGTGCTGCAGTGAAGAGTCAGATCCTGGAGCTGGCAATCACTCCCAGCAGCTTCTTCCCGGGAAGGGCTTTGCTGATTTTTTTTAGATGGCACTTGGCTTCTGCACCCTGGGAAGCACTAGGGTCCAAATAGAGCAGCTGTGGCACCAGTCACTTCACCAGCAGAGCCCTGGCCGCTTGCTCCTGAATCCCCACTCAGTCAGCCACTCACACGCCCACTTAGTCACAGACATGTCTGCAAAATTGTCCGCACACTCACTCACTCACATTGGGACTCTCATAGCCTGACTGGCTCTGATGCCATCTCCCTCTGTGAATGGAATCCTTCTGTGGATTTTTAATGGTCATTTTTTATTTCCTTCATTCTTCTACATTTATTAATTTGAATTCTCCTAAGGAAGAATTTGTCTCTTCTCTTTATTTATTGTTCAATCATTATTTATAATAGTATGGATTTAATATCATTTGATAACAGGTGGGATTAAGTCTCTCATATTCTTTGTTTTTCAAACAATTTTGGGACTTTTATTACTTTCTAGTTTCTTCTTATAAATTTCAAAATATTTACTTTCCATTTTCCAAAAGTTCAATTGATATGTATCTTAGGCTTTCATTAAATATCGTAACTGAATCTGAAAAGAAGTAATACCTTTATGACCCAGTAATTCTCCTCTCTGGAAATGTGGCATGCCTCTCCATTTTTCCAGTTGTTCACTTGAGACCCTTCTGGCTTCTCTATCTAAAGGCATATGAATATGTAAGACACTGTTTGTTCCAAAATGGACATATTTAGGCCCACGACTTCTCTCTACCCTTGCCTGAATTTACATGCTCTTCAAAATGCTGGATCTGTGTGCTTTTGGTATATATGTCTAAATTTACTGACTCAGTTACTATAACGTTAATACTTGATTCATTATTTCTTCCAAATTTAGTCTATATTTTTCTTTCTTCCTCTTCTAGGTGCAGTTTTGACTTCTTGCCTTCATGAGATAGGACAGTATACCTTTCCCAGAACTATGTAACTATTTAGGTTATTTTATTATAAACTTCAAGTATATATGATTTAAAGAAACTGATTTTGGAGCATAAGATTATTCCAGGGGCATGGATTTGGCTCCCAGTCCTCAGCCATTCCATTGGGCAGGTTTCAACGAAGTAGGCTTTCTGCTTTATATCCTGGCATACTGTATTAGAAAGCTTCTAGCTTGTATGTATAATCTTATGAGGGAATGTAACATTTCCATTTTCTTATTTCTTAAAAAATTTCAGTTCTATCAGTTCTTAGCCAACTTGATATTTGAGTAATTATATATATATATATATCTTTATTCCCATTATTTATCTGTGAAAATTTCTACAGTATTGATGTACTCTCAACTACACTAGTCGCTATCTTTTCTTTTTTTAAAGGAAAGTACTGTTTTCTCTGCCATCACATACCATATGATTCATAAAATACTACAGTATTTTGAGTTTTTCATCTGAATCACTTCTGTACACACACAGACACACACACATACACACACACACACACACACACACACACACACACTCCTACCTTATCCATGAATCAAAAGATAAAAGTTCTTTTTACCCTTTGAGATGTTTTATCCATCTGTTAAAGCTGTGGTATGTTGGAAGCCAAGGTATACCAGCAGGCTGGCCCAGTTTGTTCTTGGCCTAGCAGATTTGTTCTTGTCATAATTCTTGGCTCTAGCCGAACCAACACCCATTAACTTTCTTTTTATACTGACCCCTTTGCCCCTTCCACCCTAACAGTAATGTCTCAAACTCAGATTTGTACAATCAAATGTAGTTTTGAGCAGATTCCTTTTATTTTCCTAATACATTCCTTTTTTTTCTTTTTTGAGTTGGAGTCTTACTCTGTTGCCCAGGCTGAAGTGCAGTGGCACGCTCACAGTCACCCCAGCATCAGCCCGCTGGGCCCCGGCAATCTCTCCGCCTCAGTCTTCCAAGTAGCCGGAACTACAGTCGCGCACTACCACGCCCAGCTAATTTTTGATTTTTGATTGTAGAGACGAGGAGGTCTCGCCAAGTTGCCCAGGCTGGCCTAATACATTTCAAAGCACAGTTAAACTAGCCAGACCAAGCTGACAATTTTTGAATAAAGGAAGACATAAATGCAGATGATTAAATAAGACACATTACTACTTCATTTATGGAATGTTATTGTGAAATTAGCTATTTCATATAGCTGGGATTTCTAAAAAATGGCTTAATAATATTTTATCAACTGGGCTCGGTGGCTCAGCCTGTAATCTCATGCTTTGGGAGGCTGAGGTGAGTGGATTGCCTGAGCCCGTGGGTTCGGGACCCGCCTGGGCAACTTGAGAGACCTCTTCTCTAAAATAAAAAAAAAAATTAGCCAGGCCTGGTAGCACACGCTTGTAGTTCTAGCTACTTGGAAGACTGAGGCGGAAGGATCGCCGGAGCCCAACAGGTCGAGGCTGCGGTGGCCGGGAGCGTGCCACTGCACTCCAGTCTGGGCAACAGAGTGAGACTCCAACTCAGGAAAAAAAAAAAAAAGAAAGAAATATTTTGTCAATATAACCTTTTCCCCTTCCTTGTTTAATGAAAACTTTTCTAATATACCTCCACTTTTTTTTTGAGCATCGTACATATAATTCATCCTCTTTTCAATGTCATTGCCTGGTTATAATTAAAAACATAAATTCCTGTGTCATGCCAGGTACAGTAGCTCATGCATGTCATCTCAGCACTTTGGGAGGCAGAAGTAAGATGATTGCCTGAGTCCAGGGGTTTGAGATCTGCCTGGGTAACTTGGTGAGACCTCATCTCTACAATAAATCAAAAAGTTAACCAGGCATGGTGGTACATGTCTGTGGTTCCAGCTACTTGGAAGGCTGAGGTGGAAAGATCAGCCCAGTAGGCCGAGGCTGTGGTGGCCATGAGCATGCCACTGCCCTCCAGCCTGGGCGACTCCTACTCAAAAAAAAAAAAAATTCCATTTCATGACCCTAGAGCCTACTGAATAATCCTTAAAAAAAAAAAATTACTAACTGACCTCAGCTATGCATTTTGAGTTATCATGTATACATTTATGCAGTTTATTTATTTCTATTGTAACTTGTCAGTGTGATCTGTCTGTCATCCTTCCTCTTCAACCCTAGGGGCTAAGCAACCAGATCATCAGGTTTGACCAAAACAGGCAGGTGGTCCTGGGTGCCATAGATTACAGGTCCTTCTCACTGAAAAGGGCTTCTGAGCAAGATCTGACAGGTTCCAGATGACATGGCTGTTCCCAACTCAGGCCTTCTCTGTCTCTCTGGTTCTCTTTACTCTTGTCTCCTTTCATATCATGTAACATACCAAGCCTGTCCCATTTCAGAGCCTTTGCACTTGGAATTCTTTGCCTGGATCTTCTAACCCCAATCTTCATGTGGTTCACCCTGTTTTGTCATTGAGTTCTGAAACTCCAGCATTTGTCTCTCCCTGAGAACTCCAGTCAGAACTATTTGCTAACCAGCTGGTGCATTCTAGGAGGATAAAACATCTTGTTGTTGGTTTTAGTATCTACGTTGTTCTGTTCTCATAGCATGAATTGGGGGTATTCCTTCTTTTTCTTTTCTCTAGCTGAGGTTTTCTTTTCGCTTTTGTTTTAGCTATTTATTTTGAAATGATTGCACATTCACAGAAAATTGCAAATATTGTTCAGAGGGACCCCTACACCCTTCACCCAGTTTTCATATTTTGTATGACTGTAATACGAAATCAAAACAAGGAAATTGACATTGGTACAATGTATATGTGTAGTTCTATGTCATTTTACTACATGTGTGAATTTGCATAATCACCACTGCCGTCAAGATGCAGAATTGTCCTATCATCACAAACATCTTCCTTGTGCTACCCTGTGATAGTCATACCCCCTCCCTCCCCTGCAGCATACCAACCTGGCAACCACTAATGTGTTTTCCATCTCTACAATTTTGTCATTTTGAGAATGTTGTGTAGGTGAAATCACACATTACTTGACCTTTTGAGATTGGCTTTTTTTTATTCAACCTAAATGCCCTTGAGAACTATCCAAGTTGCATGTATCTGTGGTTCCTTTTTAATGCTATGCAGTATTCTGCAGTATGGAGGTAACACGGTTAACTTATCTATTGAAGAGCATTTAGGTTTTTTCTTCTTTTTTGGGGTTTTGGTTATTATAAATAAAGTTGCTACAAACATTTCTATACAGGTTTTTGTGTAGATATATAAATTTTCATTTCTCTGGGATAAATGTCTAGGAGAACAATTACTGGGTTGAATGGTAAGTATATGTTTAGCTTTCTAAAAAACTGCCAAGCTATTTTCATAGTTGCTATACCATACTCTAGCAATGTATGAGAGAACTGGATCCTCTACATTACTGTTTTTTATTTTAGCTGTTTTAATAGGTATGGAGTGATATCTCACCATTGGCTTAATTTATATTTCCCTAATAGCCAGTGATGTTGCTTGTCTTTTTATGTACTTATTTGCCGTCTACATATTCTCTTTGGTGAAATGCTTCTTTTTGTCTTTTGTTCATTTTCTAACTGGATTGTTTTTTGTTTGCTTATTTTACTATTGACTTTTAAGAGTTCTTTATATATTCTAGATATGTATCTTTTATCAAATGTGTGTTCACAAATATTTTATTCCAGTTTGTAACTTGTTTTTCCTCTTAATAGAGTCTTTCATGGAACAATTTTTTTTAACTTTGATGAAGCCCAGTGTACTGATTTTTTTTTCATTTGTGAATTATGCTTTTAGTTTTATGTCTAAGTACTCTGCACTAAGCCTGAGGTCCCAAAAAATTTCTCCCATATTTTCTTCTAAAATTTCTAAAGTTTTACATTTTATGTAAAAAACTATGATCTAATATGAGTTAACTTTTGTATAAGGTAAATAGGTGTTAGGCTGAGGTTAATTTTCTTTTTCTGATGAATCTCTAATTGCTTTGGTACCATTTGTTAAAAAGACTCTCCTTTTACTTACTAGCTTTTGCATCTTCAGTTGGCCATCATGTTATGAGTCGATTTCTGGTTTTTCTATTTTGTTGCATTGAACTTTGTGTCTTTACTTTGTCACATTGACATGTATGTCTTTTTGTTGTTGTTGCCAATACCACACTGTGTTGATTACTGTAGCTATGTAATAACTCTTAATATCTGGTAGACTTATTTTTCTCACTTTTTTCTCTTTTTTTCAGTTGTTTTAGCTCTCTAAATCCTTTGCCTTTGCATATTAATTTTAGAATAATATTTCTTTTGTCTATAAAAAGATCTTGCTGAGATTGCAATAGGAATCACATTAAACAGATAGACCTATTTGGAGAAAAATGATATATTTACTTTGTTGAGTTTTCCAGTTCATGTACTCTGTATATTTTCCCACATTTGTTTAGAAGGTTTCAGCATACAACACCTGTACCTAGATTTTTGCTAGATTTTCACCTAAATATTTCTGTTGAGTGATTATAAATGGTATTATATTTAAAATTTTGGTTTTCACATGTTCATTTCTATTATATAGAAACACAGTTGGGAGTGGAGGAATTGGGTAGATGTGGCCAATGAACACACATTTTTATTTGTATTTTATTTATTTATATATTTTTTTTATTTTAAAATTGTGGGGTACAGTTAAGGGTTAGGCTTACAAATATGCATCGTTCAGGCACCCTTGTTGATAAGGGGTGTCTCCCAGTCCCCAGACAGATATTCAATAGTGTTAGTCCCACCTCCCTTCCCCTCCTTACCCCCCCCATAGTTTCCCACCACTGTCAGTCCTTTTCTTGTAGTATTATGATAGAACAAATTTTTAATTAGAAGAAATAAGTTCAAGAGATCTACTGTATATCATGGTAACTAGAGTTAATAATAATATAATATATACTTGAAAATTACTAAGAGAATACATTTTAAGTATTCTCACCACCAAAAAAAAATACATGTGGTAATGTATATATTAATTAACTTGATTGAGCCATTCCACGGTGTATTTATATATCAAAACATCATGTCACACACCATAAGTATATACAGTTTTTGTCATTTAAAAATAAATTGGTGATGTTTTAAGCTACTAAATAAAAAGAAATACCATTGGTTTTTTTGTATACCTTGCTTTCACTTGCTGAACTTACTTATGAGTTGTTGTTGTCATTGCTGCTTTGTAGATTTCTTAGTATTTTCTATGTTGACCATGTAATCAGCAAATAGAGACAGTTTCTTTCTTTCCTTCTGATTTGTATGCCTTCATATTGACACTCAAACTGTCCCCTTCTTCAGTAGTGAAGAGTGGGAGCCTCTTCAGATTGACTCCTTAGTTTTTTTGACATGACCTAGTCTCTCCTTCCTTACTATGTGGTGTAAGATATTCTAGGCTCACTCATCTTGCACATTTTCTGCCCTAGACCATAATTAACCATTTCTCCAAAATCAGTGGCTCCTTTTTGTGAGAAATATTATTTAGGACTATAGCAGCCCCCCATAGTGGGGACTGTGGACTTATAAACCTCTAATAGTCTCTTGTCTATCAGCAAACTTCCCAGTAAGTTCTCGACAGTTCTTTGTTAGAAGAGTAAGTGAATGAATGAACAGATGAGTGAAACATATCTGGTGCTTGTCTCTGCTTGGTGGCAAAGCATTAAAAACCACAATACTATCCAAAACAGAAATATAGTCACAGAAATTCAGGTCACTACTGGTCTCTCAAAGAATTGCAAAACTAATGAAGAACCACAAGACTTCTCATTGAATCCTTTCTTTTTTCCCTTCCAGTTAGCTTCTTATAGCCAGCCCAGCTTCTTTGCTCCTTCCCATTCCTTTCTAGAGTGATTCTAGTTTTCATGTTTCTTACTTCAATGTGAATTTTCAAGGCCCTCCTCCTTTGCTAGATCCCTGCTTCTACCACAAAGATTAAAAATATTCCATGCTCATGGATAGGAAGAATCAACATTGTTAAGATGTCCATCCTATCAAAGGCAATCTACAGATTCAACGATATACCCATTAAATTACCAACATCATTCTTCTCAGACCTGGAAATGACAATACAGAAATTCATATAGAAACATAAATGACCACGAATAGCCAAAACAATCCTTAGCAAAAGAAACAAAGCAGGAGGTATCACACTTCCAGACTTCAAACTTTACTATAGGGCTGCAATAATCAAAACATCCTGGTATTGGTATAAGAACAGGCATACGGACCAATGGAATAGGATAGAGATTCTGGAAGCGAAACCTCAATTTCTCAACCAACTCATCTTTGACAAAGCCTCCAGCAGCAACCACTGGGGAGAGGAGAATCTATTCAGTAAATGGTGCTGGGAAAACATGCTGATTACATGCAGAAGATTGAAACAGGACCCCTACCTATTTCCATACACAAAAAATTAACTCTAAATGAATCAAAGACCTAAATGTAAAACCTCAAACTATGAGAATTTTAGAAAATGCAGGAGACACCCTTATGGAAATTGGAACTGGCAACTAATTCCTGATCAAAACCCCAAGTGTCCATACCATAAGAGATAAGATAGACAAGTGGGACCTTATCAACCTGACAAGCTTCTGCAAAGCAAAAGAAACCATCAAGAGAGCGGGAAGACAGCCCACAGTATGGAAAAAATATTCGCCAACTGTATGTCTGACAAAGGCCTAACATCTAGGATCTACAAGGAACTCAAACATGCTAAAAGGAAAAAAGCAAACAACCCCATCAAAAAGTGAACAAAAGACATGAATAGATACGGGCAGCCAACAGACACATGAAAAGTACTCAGTCTCACTAATTGTCAGAGAAATTCGAATCAAACCACACTGAGATACCACCTAACCCCAGTAAGAATGGCCATCATTAATAAAACAAACAACAACAGATGCTGGCAAGGAAATGGAAAAAAAGGAACACTTCTACACTCCTGGTGGGAATGCAAACTAGTGCAACCTCTTTGGAAAACAGTGTGGTGATTTCTGAAAGAACTAGAAATTGACCTTCCATATGACCCAGCAATCTTCCTATTGGGAATATACTCAAGTCATTCTACCAAAAAGATACCTGCATACACATGTTTGTTGCAGCTCTATCCACAATAGCAAAAACATGGAACTAACCATACTGCCCATCAAAGCTGGACTGGATTTTTAAAAATGTGGTACATATACACAATGGACTATTATGCAGCCATAAAGAAGGACAAACGTGGACTTCGCAGCAACTTGGATGGATTTAGAGTCTATCATACTCAGTGATCTATCACGGAAACAAAGAACAGAGTACCATATGTTCTCACTCATAAGCGGACCTTGAACAATTATCATAATACTTTAAGAAAGGGATTGGCAATAGTGGGAAACTGTCAGGGGAGGTGGATTGCCAGTTGAGGGAGGAGCACACCTCATCAACAAGGGTACCTGCATAATGAACATTTGTATACCTAACCCTGAATTGTACCCCACATCTTTAAAATAAAGGAAAAAAGAAAAAAAAATTTTTTTAAATGCTTATAATTGAAAATCTTCTCTTTTATTCTCATCATAAATAAATGAATGAATGCCAACATTCTAGCAAAGGAAGCTCTGAATCAGTCTTGCCATAAATTTGAATGTATCTGTGTGGTAATGGGAAACTCATTGTTGAATATTTACAGGACCAGGCCCTATGTGCATACTTTAAGCTTACTTTGTTTCAATATGCACAAAAACCCTATGAACTAAATAGGTTCCTTGCATTTCATGGATGTAGAAACTGGAGCCCAGAGAACTAAAGTTTTTCAGTAGTATGTTAGTTTTCCATTGCTGCTGTAACAAATTACTACAATCTTAGTGACTTAAAGCAACAAATTTATAATATTTCAGTTCTGGAGGTCAGAAATTGGAAATGGATTTTACAGGGCAAAAATTAAGTGTTGGCAGTATTGAGTTCCTCTGGAGATTCTAGGGGATAATCCATTTACTTTCTTTTTCCAGCTTCCAGAGGTAGCATGCCTTCCGTGGCTTGTGGCCCTTTCTCTGTCTTCAAGCCAGGAACATACCTCCTTCACATCTCTGACTCTTCAGACTCCCTCTTTCACTTTTAGGGTCCTTATGATTATGTAGACCCACCCAGATAATTCAACACAATCCTAAGATCCTTAACTCAATCATATCTGCAAAGTCCCTTTGCCATGTGAGGTAACATATTTATAGGGTCTGGGGGTTAAGGCATGGATATTATTCTGTCCACCAAAAGAAGGTTCATGTGACCATAGGTGGCTAAGCGTTGGGCCCCGAGTTCTGTGGTGTTCACATTTTCCTACCTTCTCTACCCAACAGAGGTCGTTACCTTTATATACCCTGGCAAAGGTTTGGCTAAGGCCTTTTATTCTGTTCAAAACTTAGTGCCTGGTTCATTTTAATCATTTTAGGCCAGAGTGCCTGGTTAAATACTACTTGTGGCAAACCTAAAAATGCCTGTTGAGAAATATGGCTAAGGACTGAGAACAAATACATCACAACTTAACGAACAACATTGCAGTTCTCTAGGAAGATGAATAGAGGCAATTACGTTTTATGTTATTGTGTTATGTTTGTCATGGAAATGAACTGCATGGTCATTAACAATGGCAAGTGGTGGCGACAGTTGGGAACAGTAGCTGCTACCCTTTCCTTTATTTTTATCCATTTTTTCCTGTTTTTATTTTCATGTGTGTTATCTACCAAGAGTGATATTGCCTAAATTTGCCTACTGCCTATATCTCGCATGTGTATTGTCATGGTTAATAATGTTTTCAATATACTTAGTCTTTCTCAAAATGGCCCTTTTTGAATTATTTATAGCTATATTTCAATCTGAAGTTGCCTTCTTATTTTCTCATGTTAGACACATCCTAATGTTCAAAACAAAGGGTTTTGTAAAGCCTTTCCTGGGAAAATTCTAATGTTGGTACCTCAGAAAAAATATACCCAATCTCCAAAGGAAACTGTTTTCATTAGTCTTCAGGGACCTGAACCCAGACATCTTAGTTCCGCCTGTTAGTTAGACTGATGGCTGCTACCCAGTGGAGAAGATAACTTCTATAGCATTAACAAAGAAAGCCTGACTTCAAGGATTTTTTATTTTTTATTTTATTCTATTTTATTTTTTTGTGTCAGAGGCTCACTCTGTTGCCCCGGCTGGAGTGCAGCAGTGTACTGCTCATGGCCACTGCAGCCTTGACCTGCTGGGCTCGAGCGATCCTTCCACCTCAATCTTCCAAGTAGCTGGAACTACAGGCATGCGCCACCACGCCCAGCTAACTTTTGATTTATTGTAGAGATGAGGTCTCACCATGTTGCCCAGGCTGGTCTTGAACCCGCAGGCTCAGGCAATACTCTCACCTCTGCCTCCCAAAGTGCTGGGATTATAGGTGTGAGCTACCACGCCCAGAAACTTCAAGGATTCTATCAGGATAGGAAACGGAACTACTTAACTCCAACTTCAATAACGAGGATGGCATGGGGGCTCACCTATTGAGATGTGGCATATTGCAGTGTCGTCGTGCTCCTGGTAGATGGCAGTGCCTGGGCAAACCCAAGTGGTCTTAGCAGCCATTCTGACATGTCCTCATCAGTTTTATCATCACTACTATGTGCCAGGCTGTTTTAGCCACTGGTGCAGGGTGGAGTCCGATGTGAGACCGGGAGGGGAGGAGACAGAGACAAATGCACAGAGGCAGAGAGAGAGAGAGAGAGAGAGAGAGAGAGAGAAAGAGGAACCTGAGGTGTAGTACCACTAACACCTTTGCAAAGGCCTGTGTGGAGTGCTGTTCCTGACCTCTCGCCTAGCTGGGTCTGGGGCCAAGGAAGATGGCATAGATGGAGCTCAAGGGACTTGAAGAGAGAGTACGTGAGGGGTGGGTGAAGGGTGGGGGGCTGGGTTATGGTTTTGAGTCTTCACTTTCTTTGGGAAAGGTATTTCACCTCTAACAGCCTCAGTTCCGTGTCTGTAAAATGGGGATAATAGCAGCTGACGATTTTTGAGTTTTAAGTATATGCCAGGTATTGTGCTAATCACTTTTAATGTCTTATCTCCTTTAATTCTCATACTCACACTAAGAGGTAGATACAACTATCATCTCCACTTGACAGATGACCTGAGGATTAGTGCAGTCAGTCAGGCAGCTTGCTCAATGTCACAATGTCACTCAGCTAGGAAGTATCAGAGAAGGGACTCCCATGCAGTGGTCTCTGAATCCAAACCCTTGGTGTCAACCACTGGTTGCTGTGAGAAAATTTGAATGCGTGTATGTTGAATATATGTAGGACCAGATGAGATCATGCATGCAGAGCATTTAGCGACTTGTCATAGCAAGTTTCCAGAAAAGGTTAGTTCCCATTATCACCGTGAGGAAGGTAGAGCAGCAGCTTTGTAGAGAAGGAGAGTGAACAGGAGAATGGTGCTCCTCCGAGAAATTGCAGGCAATTCCAGGTGGAGAGAGGAATGGGGAGCGGCTAGAGGCTTAGTCCTTGGGGAGGTATGTCCAAAACCAACAGGTTTGCTCCCGCTGAAATTGTGCACAGAAAAATCTCTCAGAACTCTGAAGGGAATGCCAATGTCTGTCTCCCAACTGTGGCTAATGGTTCAGCAGGATTCGCTGATCAGGATCTTTTGCATAATTCCCAGCATAGGTGTAAATAATGCAAGACCTCCTGGAACCCAGCTCAGCCTGCAAAGCAGACAGCCCTTCTCGCTGAAGAGATGTTTATTTCACAGTTATCCAAGGGTGTGGCCAACCTTCCTGAAAGTTTAAGGGCCCAGGATTTTAAATAATTCCCAGCTTTGCTTACAAACTAGTTCCTACCTATTGGATATTTTATCCATTTTTGTTTGCCAGAACTGTGTCCATAACCACAGAGAATGATGGTACTAGTGGGTTATATGGCAAAGCAGAGAACCCAGCAGGTGTTCTGTTTACACACAGAGGCCACACCTACCATAGTAGCTTTCAGAAAGAAAAAGTGGGATTTTCTGGTAGATTTGCTTACTTTCATCTTCATTGTTGACAGAGTTTTGTATTTGAACATAAAGAGCTATCCCTGTAGTTTGGGGAGCACTTATTTTCTAGTAGTGCTGAGAGGACCCACTGTCACTGAGATCAGCTGTACCTGAGGTGCTGTGAGTCAGCCATGGCAGTCACAGGTGCTCCCATCGCTGCAGGGATCAGCTTTGTCACCTAGTGGGCAGCCATAAAAAAGAACAAAATCGCCGGGCTTGGTGGCTCAGCCTATAATCCCGCGCCTTTGGGAGGCTGAGGTGAGTGGATTGCCTGAGCTCGCGGGTTCGAGACCCGCCTGGGCAGGCGAGACCTCATCTCTACAATAAATCAAAAATTAGCCAGGCGTGGTAGCGCACGCCTGTAGTTCCAGCTACTTGGAAGGCTGAGGCGGAAGGATCGCCGGAGCCCAGCAGGTCGAGGCTGTGGTAGAGTCTCACCCTGGGCGACAGAGTGAGACTCCAACTCAAAAAAAAAAAAGAAAAGAAAATTCTGGTCAGCTTTCTTTTAGAACTGAGACTGATGCTCAGTATGTAGACCATAATTCTTGTCTGAACAAGTGTCTCTGACTCCCTGGGTAAGCCCCCAGCAGCTACATTTGTAGGATGTGACATTGGCCCTTTGTCCATAGT
>CAUYQG010276278.1:0-23927 GCA_963574415.1 Tarsius wallacei | reverse complement strand
CTCCTGAGAGTCCTCCCTATTTCTCCTGAGGGCCTCTCATTCCTGTAAGGGTTGGGTGCAGAGCCTGGTAAACAGGGTTGATAGGCTGATAGAGGCCTGGTTCAGCTGTGTTGAGAACCAGGTGGATTTGGCAGAGGTGAGGGAACCAGGAGGGGTCCATCAAATGTGTGTGGAGGCTCTGTGGCAGGCAGGGAGTCCCCAGCAGGCTCTCAGTCCTGTGCTTGATGCTGAGTCCAAGATCCCTGGCTTCCTGGTCTGGGCCAGGGCCAAGGTGCCTGGAATGCACCAGGTACAGCAGCTGGGTCCCTGGGGTGTCTTCTGCACTGGTCGCTCATAGCCTGCACATGCAGTGTCTCACACTTAGTTTGAAACTTGATGCTAATATGTAAACAACCATTAGTTATCTAAGGGCAGATAGTATTTCTTTGGAGAGATGGGCAAAGTTTGTGTGTTTGTGTCATTTCTCTTTGTGGCCACAGTAGCAACATGACTTGTGGCATCTCCCTGGCAGTGCTGGGACGTTGTGTGTCTCTGGTCACTGCTCTGTGTGGCTGCAGGAGCTGGTTTCCACATAGGGTCTGTGGCTAGGCCACGTGCTGCTCCATGCCCACCCTTGCTGCTGGGAGGTGGTGTCACACACAGTGCTGCTGGTACCTGTGAACTATTCCACAGCAGCTGCAGGAAGCCTGGTGCAGCTGGGTGGGCTCTGCCTGGACTGGGCCTCGGAAGACGCAGCATGTCCCGGCAGCCAGTGTGGCTGAGTCCAGAACCTTAGGCTGCTGGCTGTGGAAGGCACAGCGCTGGTCGCTCCATGGTGATGTGACTGAATTCTCTTTTAGGGCAGCTGGTGGAGTTTTTAAAGAAAGTGGAATCTAAAGGTCCTTTGTCATGTGACACCATCCTGAAGATTTTCTACCAGACATGCCGCGCGGTGCAGCATATGCACAAACAGAAGCCACCCATCATCCACAGGGACCTCAAGGTATGGCACACGTTCTTACCAGACTGCACTTGTGCCATTGGCCTGACTAGTGTAGGGTGTCAGGAATTGTTAGCAGGTGAGGCTCTGTGCTTTACCTGAAATCCGAAAAGATGTACATGAGAGCTTCTGAACATTGTGAATGGGTCTTTCAGAAGCTTCCCTTTCCCAGCACTTTTCCGCCTCATAGGACGTTGCTGAGAGAGGGTGCCCCCACGTGGTGGGGGTGCCTGCAGCCCTGCTGTACTTCTCTAGCTCTAACTGGACTCCATCCTGGATTCCCTGTCCCTATGATGGGTCTTGCTCTTTCTGGTGCCTCTTGGGAGCTGTGGGTATGGATGCATGCCCATGGTGTGGGGGGTCAGGGGCACTGCACTCCCTTTTCTTGGCCCTTGGGACAGTTCTCGGCCCAGGTGCTGCTATGAAGTTGGGTAGTCCACTGCCCCTGTAGGAGGCCTGCTCTGTGGGTCATGTGCACAGACTTCTGGGCTGTGGCTGTGCCCGTGGTCGCTTCCGGGCTGTGGCTATGCCCATGGTAGATGCTACTGCCAGCACCACCGCACTTTCTAGACAGCAAGGCTGCCTCCCACAGCCCAGTGAAGGACACTTCTACTCCCAGGGCTGACCATGTGTGGAGTGGCCCTTTTTAATTTTGACCAGACTGATGAAGCATTGGGGTCTTAAGTATTGTGATTTTTGCCTTTTCCTGATGACTAGTAAAATTGAATGTTGTGCTGTGGTCATCACTGCCTTGTTCTTCAGTTAACTTCATTTTTGTTTTTTGTTCTTTTTTCTGTTGGCTTGTGTGTTTGATTCATGGGAACTCCTCTTATATTCTTATAATAATCTTTTTAAAGTTGTACATGCTAAAGACCTCTTCTTCTAACTTAGGTCCTAGTTTTTATCCTCCCTATTGGGTCTTTAAAGACTTTGTGAGGCCTACCCAGTACCCACAAAGCTGTGCCCCAACTCCTACCTGGTGGCCTCTCCCTCCTTGCCAAAGAAGACTGCTTTTGCTGAGGAAATTTAAAGCCACTTTACACCTAGATGCTAGTATCCATGTCTCTGGGGGAAATCAGGACGTTTCTTATGTAGTCACAGCTCGTAGTCAGCTTCGTTATCCCCCAGCACAGTGACAGTATCTCAGTGTCATCTCTTGCCCGTCTGTCCCCAGCCTTCCCCCGTTTTCTCCATTCTGGTCTCTCTCTATCCTCGTTAGTCTAAAACAGGCCCCCTGCACAGGGGGAACAGCAAGGCCAGTGAGGCCATTGCCCCCATGTGTCTCTTGGAGAGCAGAGAGCTATGTCTCAGGTCTTATGCCTCCACTCCCTTCCAACCGTTATTCTGTGATGCTGGTCAACCTTTCCCAGGTTGGGGGATTTTGTCCACCTGGAGTTGACTTTGTGTGATGTGACGTAGGACCTGGCCTGCACTTAGTGCCATCTGTCCATGCGGCCACCGGGGCCTGGCCTCCTCTCCCTGTGGTCTGTGCATCCCGAGGGGGGGTAGCATGAGTGGTGCAGCTCAGACTTAATACCATGTCCCCACATGTTGGTACTTGAGTGCACACAGACTCCTGGGCACTGCAGCTGTGGCCTCGAGTGTCCCAAGTAGGAATGGGCCAAGGCAGCTGCTCCTGGAGCTAGGTGGTTCTGTCCTCCCTTTCTCATTCCACCCTAGCCCACAGTTTTTTCTGCTTTGCCTTACACTGGGAATCCTACCTTATAGGAAAGGCATCTTCATTTAGGTTTTGATCTGTGGGTGAAGATAACCTTTTTCATTTGTCCCCTGAATTCAGGGAGACCTAGTAAACCAGGGTTTATGGTGACTAATTGGAAGATACTCCCGTCATAGGAACCTGCAAGGTCCAGTGCCCCACCCCCCCCCAAGTTGTGCCTCGGCTTGGGTGCCCACAGACACCAAGTCCTGCCTGCTTCTGGGCAATGCCAGAAACCTGTTTCCTTTTGTCCCTTCCCCTCCTTGCTCCTTCCATCTGTTCTCTGTTTTTCTCTAAAATCCCTCTGTCCAGCACTCCTAGTTGCTTTCAGCAGGAAGATTTTTCCAGATTCAATTTTCCAGTGCCTAAGGTCTGTTTGTGACATGGAGTAGGGGGAGGTCTGTTCTTTGCCATTTGGGTGGTTCTTCAGGAGACCCTGAGTGGTGGATTTTCTTGTGGCTTTTTTTTTTAAGTTGAAATCTCACTCTGTTGCCCAGGGTGGAGTGCAGTGGTGTGCTCATAGCCATTGCAGCCTCAACCTGCTGTACTCAGGCGATTCTTCCACCTCCGCCTTCCAAGTAGCTGGAACTACAAGTACGTGCCACCATACCTGGCTAAATTTTTTATTTATTGTAAAGATAAGGTCTCACTAAGTTGACCAGGCTGATTTCCAACCCCTGAGCTCAGACAATCCTCTGCCTCTGCATCCCAAATTGCTGGGATTATAGGCATGAGCCACTGTGCCTGGGTTGGTTATGCTTTTAAGGTGTGATGGGTTGTGTTGCCTGTGCTTGTGTGTGTGTTTTAAGGAAAGTAAAAACTCAAAGTGTGAAATTAGGAAGACTCCATATTTGTGAGGTTGGTCTGCTGACACCTCTCATCTTCCTAGTGACATGTGCCTGCTGCTCCATGGTGACAGTCCTACATGGGTAGAAGAGGAGCATGCAGGACACGTGGCCCCACATCGACTGCCCCCTCCTTGTCCTGTGGTGTGCACACCTCAGCTCTGCAGGCTATGAGATGGACAAATGGGCAAGCACAGGATGACTCCACAGGCCCTCCCCCTATGGAGACCACTCTCTTCACTCTAGTGACGATAGGCTTGTGTTACTTTTTTGCTGTGTGCTCTGCATCCTTCAGTGTAATTTATGTTACTGCCTTGGACATTTATGTGAGTGGAATCACTCATCCTACATACATTTGTGTCCAGCTGCTTTTGCTCAGACTGTGATTTTGAGTCACCTGCTGTGTGTGTGACCCCATGTCCTTTGGGCACACACTGCCCAGCATTGGCCTGGCTGCTTGTGGTGGCATGGCGTCCGTGTGTATGCAGAGCCTGCCATCTGCACCCTGTGCACGGGCTGTCTGGCTGCTGGTCCAAGTGTCCTCTGTGGGATAGGGCTTGCGGAGTGCCGTGGTTGGAGGGCGTTTGCCTCTCCAATGCTGGATATCTCATCTGCACTTGTGGACCCTGTGGCTCCTTGATCTGCCAACCCTGGTGTTGAGGGCTCTTTAACCTTAGCAGATGGATGGGACACGGTTCTAGTTAGTGCTTTCCTCTGCTAGGGATGCTGGCCGTCTTTCCATGTGTGCACTGGAGTTGGATTTCCTTTTTGGGGACATACCTGTTAGATGTTTTGCTGGTTTTCCTGTTGAGTCGTCTTTTTTACTGACTGGAGGCCCTCGTGGTCATTTGTGTGTCACCTGTTTTCTGTTCCATGGCTTGTACCTCAGCTTGGACATTCTATTGTCACTATCTCACATTCATGCTGTGTCTTGTGCGAAGATTGTCACCTTCCCTGAGTCAGGAGCATGTGCCCATGTGTTATCTCCTAAGTGATTTGTGGTTTTTCCCTAATGTTTGGGGTGAGGTACCTTGGTTGATTATGGGGGGTTGGGAGTAGGGCTTTCTTTTCTTCCGTGTGAGTGCCTGGTTCTCCAGGCCATGTCACCTCCTTTCCATGTCCCACAGTGCCACCTTATCATGAGCGTGGCATTTGGTGTCTACAGTTCTGTCTCAGTGGCTCTGTCTTGGAGGTGCTTGTTGGATTCTTCTTTGTCCTTTACAACGGGATTTATAAGTAGTCTCCAAAATTCTTGTGATACTTGTGGCTCTTTGTGTTTTCATGTAATTTTTTTTTTTTTTTTTTTTTTTTGAGTTGGAGTCTTACTCTGTCGCTCAGGCTGGAGTGCAGTGGCATGCTCGTGGCCACCGCAGCCTCGACCTACTGGGCTCAGGTGATCCTTCCACCTCAGCCTTCCAAGTAGCTGGGACTACAGATGCACGCCACCATGCCCAGCTAATTTTTTGATTTATTGGAGAGATGCGATCTTGCCAAGTTGCCCAGGCTGGTCGAATTCATGGGCTCAGGCAATCCTCTCACCTCGGCCTCCCAAAGTGCTGGGATTATAGGCATGAGACTATGCGCCTGGCCACGTTTGGGAATTTAATTGGAATTACTGTGATTCTCTCCAGAGCTGGGGTTGACAGACTTTTTCCATTACGGGCTAGATTGTCAATGTTTAACTCTGCAGCCACATGGTTTCTGTGAAACTCCTCAGCTATGACATGGGTGATGAGTGGGCATGACCATGTGCTGATAAGATTTTATTTGTAGACTGAAATTGGGGCTTCATGTGATTTTCATGAGTCCTGAAACATTAGTCTCTCTTGATTTTCCCCCATCTACTTAAAAGTGTAAAAAACATTCCTAGCTTCCAGGCCATACACAAGCTGGGTGGATAGGGTTGCCTCCTAGGCTATGGATTGCTTGCCCTGCCTGGTAACCAGGGCAGGATACAGGCCTGACCTTTTGGGAGCCTGGTAGAGCTCCTTGCTTATTTTGGATTTAAATGTTAATTTCAGTTATTTTGTCATTTTCTGCATGGGAGGTCTTTTGTCTACCTTTGGTTCAATTTATTTCTAGATTCTTATTATAGTTAACATAGTTATATGTAGCATGTTAAATTATTTTTGTCTTCTGACTTTTCTGAAGGCTTTCATTGTGTGTTGGAGTCGTCTTTGATTTATGGTTGATTTTTAACTTTCTTCCTTTCATTTTTCTGAATTTCACATTTTTTAAAAGTACATATATTGATTTTGATCAGAAAGAATATAGGGCATCGTGTGTCTCCCCTCTGAGGAAGACTCCTGTGCTGACCTATGAGTTCCTGCCTCATTCTTGGGCCTTCCTCTCAGGGTGGACCCCTCTCAGTGTCTCCACCCAGACCTGGAGCAGCTCCCACCCCTGCTCTCTGGCACAGGGCTGGCTGCATCTGCACATGGGGTGCTGTGGGTTTCCACATCTTCAGGGTGACCCAGTAGCCTTGACCTTGGGCAGAGGGGGCTGTCTATGAAGGGCCTAAGTCTCTCTCTGTTTGTTTTTCCTGACATCCAGTCTCTGTTTACACCATGTTCATAAGGACTGTCTTCTGGAATTTTGCAGGTTGAAAACTTGTTGCTTAGTAACCAGGGAACCATTAAGCTGTGTGACTTTGGCAGTGCCACAACCATCTCACACTACCCTGACTATAGCTGGAGCGCCCAGAAGCGAGCCCTGGTGGAGGAAGAGGTGAGTGCGCTGCTGGAGCCTGTGCCCAAGGGGTCCCTTCGTCACTCTCTTCTGCCCTGCTCTTCCCACTGCATTCTCTGAGCACAGACCTGCAGCTGGCCCTATGTGCCAGAGCCACGGTGTGTTGCGGCCTGGTCTCCTCCAGACCCTCAGTGCTGGAATTCCACCTTTCATCTCATCCTTCTATCCCAGACCTGGCTCTGAACATCTTATAGCTTTTATTCTTTTTTTTTTTTTTTTATCATGGGAAGATATACATAACAAAATCTGTCATCTGTAAGTAGACAGTTTGGTGGCATTGAGCAATTTCAGGGTCATGCATCACCACTGCCCATCTCCAGAATGTTGTTAGCTTTCAAAATATGACTGTTTTTAAAAATGATTGTTTAGAAATATATTTTAACAGGAGATTTGGTGGCTCTGTCCAGGAGACCCCTGCTGGCGAGTGGGTAGTGTGAACTGAGCTAACCCCTATTGGGGTGTGAGTGGCATGGGCAGGGTCCACAGTGTGCCCAAGGGAAAGGCACCAGACAGAAGGGTGGTAGGAGCTGGGAAGGCCAGCCCTCAGCATCAGCCTTGGGAAAGGGTACCAAGGATGGCAGAGGGCAGACACTGTGAGGCACAGAGGCTCCAGGACACAAGTGCTGGAGACCCATCAGGCATCCACTTTGAAACCTCCCCAAGCTGTTCACTTTCAAGTTGTGTGTTTTCTCGAGGTAGCTGATGCCTTATAGAAAGTCAACATGAATTGTAGGAACAACACAACAGAAAACAGCCACAAGGGTGTGGGGTGGGGCTCTGGAGCCAAGGCCAGGTCTCCTTTCATAGGATGGTGCTGGGTGCTGCCGGCCCCATGTGAGAAGAGGCCTGACTGCCTCTTGGACTTGCTACTCTTGTGGTGTCTTTTTTTTTTTGAGTTGGAGTCTCATTCTGTCACCCAGACTGGAGTGCAGTGGCCGCTCCCGGCCACCGCAGCTTCGCCCTGCTGGGCTCCGGCGATCCTTCCGCCTCAGCCTTCCAAGCAGCTGGAACTACAGGTGCGCGCCACTACGCCTGGCTAATTTTTTGATTTATTGTAGAGATGAGGTCTCGCCAAGTTGCCTGGGCGTGTCTTGAACCCGCGGGCTCAGGCAATCCACTCACCTCTGCCTCCCGAAGTGCGGGATTACAGGCTGAGCCACCGAGCCCGGCTTCCTGTGGTGTCTTAAGGACACTCCTGCCTGCTCCCCAGCAAGAAGCAGGCTCATTGAGTGGAGGGTTTCTCTTCTCCCTGGGGTCCACCAGTAGATCGGAGGTCTTAGATTACCTGCAAGTCTGCAAGCATTTTACTTTCCCACATGTCACACCAGGTGGAGGGCCACAGATGGGCATCCCTAAACTGGGTCTTTGTGAACTGAGGAAGGACCTGGGCCGTGTGGACTGAGACTGGACTAGGGCGTAGGCTAAACAACTTGTCCTCCCGGTCTCTTCTGTGCCCTGTGACCTGCTCCAGTGGCGGCCCCTCCTGAACTGTCTCTGCACTGCCTCCATGGTGGGTGCCCCTGCGCCCATGCATGTGTTTAGTATTCATGAGGACTCACCGTGCCATTTCTTCATGGTTGTGACTCATTTTGTCCTTGATTATTTTTGTGCCACAGTGTCCCAGATCTATTTCCGCCGGCCCTGTGTCCCTTTGCTCTCCCATAGTTTTGCAGCCCTTGTCTGCTCTCTAGAATGTGGGATGTCCTCGGCCCCCAGGCCCTCTGAGCAGATGTGCTGTGCACTGCACACACAGGTGTACACACTGCATGCTGCACCACACACACTTGTCCTTGGGTTGAAGTCCCAGGCCTGCGCCAACACCTCCAGCTGGTCCCACAGGCCACCGCCTGGTCTCATTCCCTTGCAGTAGAGTGTCTTGGGCCACCCACATTGCACTGAGGAGACAGACCTGCCCAAAACCCAGAGCTGTTTGCTGTCTTCTGCCCTCTCCCACTCACTTGCAGCCAAGTCCAAAGATGGCTGCCGAGTGCTGTGCTCCCAGGTTTCTGGATTGTGTGTGTTTTCTCTTTCATTGTGGTTCTGTTGATCACTTGAAATACACTGGGGCTTACATTCATTTAAATTAATAGACCTAACTTTTTAGAGCAGTTTAGGTCTTTAGGAAAATTGAGTTTAAAGCAGTAGCTTTGTGACCGCACTTATTCCTCAAGCCCTCCCCCCATAGTCTCTCCAGGTAGGTATATATCTCCTGCCCACTCAGTTGGTCCACTTCCCTCAGGCATATAAGAGTTACTTCTGCCTTTGCTTGAGGCCCTTGTACCTGTCCTCTGGTTCATAGCTGGCCATTTGCCATCCTTGGGGAGGCCCCTCAAGCAGCAGGTCTTCAACAGAGGACAGTGAGTCCTGCTTGCTGTTCCTTCTTGGTTTTCCATTCTAAGGAGCCACTAACTGCCCAGGACTGCGGTGCTGTCCTGCCGTGTGACTGCTAAGGCCCCTGCACGCAGCTCCTGTGTGAATCTGCAGACATGAGTGGATGTTTACCCCAGGTCTTCACTATCACATGTCCCTCTGTGTGTTTGTGGCCTCTCAGATTTTAAACCTGAAGCAAACGAGTACCTTTGGTTGGCATTTCTCCTGTTACAGAAGTCTTCTGTGTCCTCCTCTAGAACTCATCTGGAAGCTTCTTTTAGTTCTTCCAGTTCACTAGAGTAATCCAGAAGCTGCCATGTGCAGCTGTGCTGGAGGGGCTCTCAGGTTGAGAGACACAGACCTCTCCTGCCCAAACCACATGGGTGCCGGCAGATGAATGCTTGGCATGGGATTCTATTGGATGGGGGGGCCATTAGAGATTCATGGAAATGGGTGATTCAGTCCACTTCTGGAGAACTGAGTGAGAGGAAGATAACAGCAGTGGCAGCGGCCAGTGGGGAGCTGGGTGGTCTGAGGTTTTTCTGGGCACAGTGGGAGATAGAGCTCCCTCAGTCTGCTGTGTGCATTTGAGAGTCACAGGGTATGGATGCAAGGTGAGAAATATTGCTGGTGTATAACTTTTCCTTTGAAATGTTTGGTTTTTTTTCCTCAGATCACAAGGAATACAACACCAATGTATAGGACGCCAGAGATCATAGACTTGTACTCGAACTTCCCGATCGGCGAGAAGCAGGATATCTGGGTGAGGTCCTGGTACCTCTCCCTACTGGCACCTGGCGACCCCATCCATTTGGGGTGAAGGCAGCTGCCAGGCTAAGCTCCAAAGCAGCCCCCCTTCTCAGCCTCTCTTCTTCATCTTCCCTTACCTCACCTTCCTTTCCTTGAGAGTCACTGCTTTCAGTGGAGATGAATTAAGCAGAAGGCCGTTAGTATCCATGTACAGCTGAGTGGGCTGAGTCCTGTGGGGCTCGGTCACCTGAGGCTTCAGGTCTGTGTGTCTCTGGCCTGTGCATCCGGCCATGAGCTCCTGACCCAGGAGTGGCTCTGCCACACCCGGTCCTGGCACATGCTGGGTTTTCCTGGTCAGAGCCTGCCTGGTGGCTTCTGTCCCTTCCCTCCTTCCTGCATCTTTCCAAGGCCACGTCCCTGTCAACCAAGGGCAGCACCAGTGACTGGGTGGAAAAAGCAAACATTTCAAAGGAAAAGTTATACACCAGCAGTATTTCTCATCTTGCATCCATACCCTGCAGGATACCCAGCTGTACTCCTCCAGTACCCCTCACCCCTTCACTCAGCCCCAGGTGTGCTTGTGCCCTTCCTGCTATGGCCAGAGCCACCAGCATTCACCTAGGGATAGGGACAGCAGTATGTCAGCTAAACCAAGCTGACCCTGGTGGTGGCATCACCATGTTGGGACCGGCCCCATTGTGCACATGCTGCTGTGTGACCTAGGGTGTAGGTTGAGACCACTGTCCTCTGAAATGTGTGAAATGACAGGGCCCACATGCCTGTTCATCAGCTTTCCTGTGACTGGCCCTCCGCACACGCCTGCCTGGACATTCCTGGCCTTGCCCTGTCTGGGGCCCGGGGTCAGCACTGATTCTTGCTGGTTGAGAGCATGACGTTCAGTAACCAATGGCCCCTTGAGGCTCATGTGCCCAAGTGTTGTAGAATGAACCATGAACAGGGCTTTCATCCTGAGCTGCATCTATGACGTCCCTGCTGATCTGCAGGCTTCTCTCCTGGTGTCTTCCTGGCGCCTGCACCTGTGCTTAGTGTTGAGCGAGTCACTCTGCTGACTCAGGATGGGTGCCTGCCCCCCACACAGCACTGACCTGAGTGCATGAAGGGGCAGCCATTTACTGTGTAAAGGGACTTTTGATCTTACCTTTGGAATTTGCTTACTTCTGTCACCCACCTTTGTGATGGGTAAGGATTGCAAGATCAAGGTGTCTCATGTCCTGAGAGGCCCCATCTGCTCAGCCAGTGTGACACATGTCATGACCAGCATGTAACCTAAAGCTGATCAGACTCTGGACTCCCACTATTGTCCCAAGGATCCCTGAGGAAGGGGCAACCCCACAGCTGCTCCTCTGCCCCAGGTGCCCATCCATTCCCTGGTCTCTGCAGGCCCTGTGCTCAGCCTCCGTTCTCCCCATAGGCCCTGGGCTGCATCTTGTACCTGCTGTGCTTCCAGCAGCATCCTTTTGAGGATGGTGCAAAACTTCGAATTGTCAATGGGAAGTACTCCATCCCTCTCAACGACACCCGCTACACCGTCTTCCACGACCTCATTCGTGAGTGCCTGGGGTGGGCGCGTGGTGCGGCAGTGTCCCTGGAGGGCTTTTCCATGGAGCACAAGTCATGGTGCTCTGAGTGGTGGCTTTGAGGGTTTTGCTCAGTGTTACTGTTGCTCCTCCCTTCACTCTTGTCACTAGTTTTAAAGTCAATGGTGGGTGTAAAGGGAGTGGCCTTCTGTGGTCTGTGACCTCGGCCATGGCAGGGTGTGACCTACGCTGGGCTGCATAGGGTTGAGCGCTACCTCTGCCACAGGTGCCACGCTGAAGGTCAACCCAGAGGAGCGGCTCTCCATCTCTGAGGTGGTGCATCAGCTACAGGAGATCGCAGCTGCCCGGAACGTGAACCCCAAGGCACCCATCACCGAGGTGAGGCTGTCCTACCGGCTTGTGCGGGGAGGCCCAGCCTGGGTGACACCCAGGAGCATGCCTGGTGCCTAGAGCCTGAGGTCTGGATGCTGTTCCTGGCCTGATGAGCTCCGCAGGCACCTTTCTGTTATTCCCCCAACCTGGCAGGGGGTCTGGCATTCAGGCTGGCCCAACCGGTCATGTGCGCAAGACCTCTTAGCTGCTGTAGTCTCAGGGCTGGACCCAGGTCTCCTCCCAGACGTATGTGGCAGATGGTAGCACCAGGACCTGGGGGCAGTTGGACTGAGGCAGCTCTGGGAGTGGGTGGGCCAAGGAGGCAGTGGAGTTCATTAACCAAAGACATCTTCCTGGTCTTCTCTGACCTAGCTACGGGCAAGGCCATCACCCTTACCAGATTCTCAGTGAGCTATGAGCTGACATGAGGTGTGTCCCACATTTGGGGAGCAGGCGGGTCTCAGGATGTCTTTGGGATTCCCCTGCCTATGCACACAACTCAGGATAGGTTGGGAATTGTGGGGCCCCTTAGGGCCTCCAGAGGCCCTCTGCTCTCTCCACAAATTCTAGCCACCCAGCTCCATCTCCTACAAGGAGGCCTCTGTCCTCAGGGACCTGTGTTCAGGGATCTAGAGCTCTTGGTTCCTGTGTTTTGTCCACTGGCCAGTGTTAGGTTGTTTTCACTGCATCTTAGCTAGAAGCAGGATCCAGGGGCCACTGGAGTGGGCTGGCCAAGGAGCTGGCTGTGGTGCTTAGGGGCATGTAGGATGTGGGAAGAGGAAGGTCAGAGTTGCTAGCTGAGTCCTCATTGAGGGCGGGACTCTGTGGGAGGGAAGAGGTGGGTTTGGGTGAGCCAAGGTTTGCACTTCCTGTGGGAGTGACCATGGACACGCAGACCTGGGCTCAGGAAGCCGCAGGATGCTGAACGTGAGGGGAGGTGCCTATCTCTGGTGGCCAAGGCCAGTGAGGGGTGCCCATGGAGGAGCTCCGACGCTGGGAACAGGGGGCCTTTTGAGGTACCAGGTGCTCTGTGGTTGGAGGGTTGATGTTGTGACCTCATCAACAAGCCTTCCTGGGGGTTGGTTTCAGGGAGAACGGGCAGGAAGACCCTTCTAGGCTATTAACCTCTGTGTGGGGCAGCCTGGACCCACCTCCTGCTTCCACTGACCCTTGACAAACATCTGCTGGCTCCCAGAGGTCATGGGAGCGCTGGGCTTTGGGGGAGGTATGGCATGCTCCTGATAGGGTGGCTGGCAGGATTTTGTGCGGAGGGAGGAGGTACTACTGAGCAGATGGACAGATGGAGGCCACTGGCCGGTGGGCTGCCTGAGCACTTCTGTCTTGGCGCTTCTAGGCTAGGACCCACGGGGACAAGCACTAAACCCCTGCTCAGGGTCAACCGACTCCTGCGGAAAATACAGTTCACAGTGGGACTAAGCTTGCAATAGAGTAAAAATACTGTTCTTCAGAGGTAGCGAGCCACATGGGGTGGCTGCAGAGGTCCTGAACCCAGGATCTGAAGTGATGGACAGTTCTGGGATGCACATGTAGTATGTCTGTTTATGATGATTGAGCAGATGGGGGAAAATGGGAGAATAGAATCTGTAGCCCAAGAATCTGGAAACTGGTGTGTGTTGTGAACAGGACCAAATGGTGGGCACCTGGGTGCAGCAACGCAGCTGCTTCCTCAGTTACCGAGTGTTCCCCGAACTTTGGCTTGGCTTTGCTTGGTGGGTGTGGCTGCCCTTTGGTTGGAGTGATTATTTAGACTTGGGCTAGTCCTTCCATGCACTTATAGTAGGTCAGGTGGAGGAGGGTGGCACGTGGTGTTTCCACGACGTGGGATGAGTGTGGTGACGGTTCTAGTATTTGCAGAGCCTATATGTGCATTTCAATCATCACAGCTCCTGGAACAGAACGGAGGCTACGGGAACGCCGTGTCGTCCCGAGGGCTGCACCCTCCTGTGGGCCCTGCGAGCTGCAGCTACAGTGGAGGTGAGTGCTGGGCTATTCTGTGCCCACCACCCGCCCTTGGGTATTCAGGACTTATCAGGCAGAGCCCAAAACCCTGCTCTCAGGTGTCAGCCAGAAGCAGACAGGCTGTATGGGTGGGGTCCCTAACCTCACTCCCGAGGCCAACAGTTCACTGGAACTCAGACCTCAGCAAAGCTGATGTAGGATGGGATAGATTCAGAGCAAAACCAGACGAGGGCAGAGGCGCTGGGGCAGGGTCAGGAGAGACCAGGCTCAAGTGCCCGGGGACTTCTCCCAGGTCTGGGTGCCCAGGACTTTGTTTGGGGTCTGTCTCTGGCATCTCCAGAGGTCTACCTGGCCCCCATGGCCCAAAACCCCAGCATAAATCACATTGTAGCATCTCACACAGCTTAAGGCCTCAGGGAAACAGACCACCCCCTTTGGTGGGGGGGATGTCCCAGGTTCTCTTCCAGGAGCTGAAGACAAAGGCCAGAACTGCTTTGGGCAAGGTTAGCCCTTCATGCAGCAGACAGTGACCTTGAGACCATGCTGCATTAGCAGGAAATGAGCAGTGGGAGTGAGGGGTGGTTCTGCCAATGGTTTGAAACAGGTCCCTTCCAGCTGAGTAGTTTGCCTCCCACCCCATGCACAGCAGGCCCCTGCAACAGGCCTGGGTGTCCCTGAAGGGACCTTTAGCTGGAGGAGTGTGAGGAGGGCCCTCAGGCAGGGTTGCTGTGCTTTAGGGCTCTGTGTCCTGGGAGGTGCTCCAGAAGGTTCTTGGTTTGACCAAGGCCTTGGCCAGAACAGAACATTGAGGACATGACTTGAGAGGCAGTGGCTGGATATGCTGCCCTGCTCTACACTGACTCTCCTGACCTTGTCTCCTCCCTATTCTGGGGTGTGAGAGGACTTACCTGGGTCCTTCTGCAGCTCTTGGCTACAGAGAGGGTCTCCTTCTCCCTAGCTGGCCAGCCTGTGTCCTGGACTGTCCATATCCACACAGTGTGGGTCCCCATATGGTGTAGTGGCTGGTGCAGACGTGCCAAGCTCTGTCATATCCCTTGTGCACTCATTGCCGCTAGGCCTAGGCTCTGGCCTGCACATGAGGGGTGTTGGTCTTGAGTTTTTCTCTTATACCAACTTCTACCACCAAAGCAGCCTTGGAAGGCCTCTCTCCTGGGATGGGAGTTTCAGGGTCCACTTTTACTGCTACCACTCTGTTCACATCCAGAGTGGTGGTGGTTTGAAGTTGCGGTCATGAGGCTGCCATGTGTCTGCAGAGTTCCAGTCCGAAGCCATGTCCAAGGTGTGCCTACATGGTAGGCCCCTTCCCAGGGTCTCTGGAAAGGCTGAGGATGGCATTCAGACTTGCTGGTCCTGAGGCTGGGCTTGCAGCTGGGTATGTGTGAATCAGCAGGGCCTCCCACCTATGCTGTTCACTGCCAACACCCACAGTCTAGACCTGGCCCATGTTTCATCCCCTTGAGGCCTGGTGGCACCATGTGTGCCCGGGGCCTGCTGAGACCTCCTCTCTCTGCAGGCCTGGCTCTGGCAGAATATGACCAGCCCTATGGTGGCTTCCTTGACATTCTGCGGGGCGGAACGGAACGGCTCTTCACCAACCTCAAGGACACCTCCTCCAAGGTCATACAATCTGTTGCTAAGTAAGTGAGATGTCAGGGTCCTGCATCTGCTGGACTCTAGTTCCAGACTACAGCTCAGGCTCTCAGGCCTCTGTGTGCCATGGCAAAGCTGACCACCAGGCCACACAGGAGGCTCCAAGGAGGGGGTGTCGTCACCTTCTTCTCCTGAGGACTTGGACTGGAGCCGGTGGATAACTTCCCATTAACCACCCACGGGGCAGCCCTTGTCCCCCATTCCTTCTGCTGTGGTAATGCCCCTTGTGCTGGGCTGTCCTTCCTTTTAGATGTGAGGTGGGTGAGGCAGCCAGAGGGCTGGCACCCCTCACTACTGCTGTCCTCCTTAGGTGAAGTCCTGCTTATTCACACCTAGGCCGAGGTGGGTGAGCTGTGGGGAGAGAAAATCACCCTGTGGGTGGGTCATCCAAGGAGAGAACAACGTGCTTAGCTTGGCTGGGTTACCTATAAGGCCCACTTCCTCTGCTCCCAGAACTGGGGAATGCTGAGGAGCACTCCCTCTGCATTGTGGGGTCCCTCTGCTGGCTCTTGGAAAAGGCTGAGTGTCTGGGGAGCCCTCTCTGGCCCTGGTCACCTGGAGCTGACACCATGTGGCTCACAGAGAGGAGCTGGTGCCCTGGCAGTGTCAGGGCCATAGCCTTTGTGGGTACCATGTGCCTTCTGCAGTTAGTAAAACTTTTGGCCCTTATTTTCTTCTGTGCCATGATCATTGTGCCACAGCACCAGGTAGATGTGTGTGCACTTGTGTGAATACATGAGTATTTGTGCATGCAAGTATGTGTGCACATGTGCAAATGTGTGCATGTGTGTGATTATTTGTAAGTGTGTTAGTATATGAGCATATGCCTGAGCATGTGTTTATGTGTATACCCGAGTGTGTGTGCAAGTATGTGTGTGAGTGTGTGCAAGTTCATGTTTTAGTTTTGTGTGCTTGAGCATGCATGTGAGCAGGTGCATGTGTGATTGTGCCTGTGCAGTCATATACATGTGCAAGCGTGAACAGAGCATTGTGTGATTGTGCAGACATGTGAACATGTGTAAACACGTGTGCATGCATGTACATGTGAGTGTGTGTGTGAACATTGTACGTGAGCGCATGTGAGTGTAAGTGTGGGTTCATGTATGAACAGGTATGTATGGGCATGTATGTGTGTGCGAATGCATGTGAGTGTATATATGGGAGTACATGTGAATGTGTGCATGAATGTACATGTGAACGTATGTGTGAGTGCATGTGTGAACTTGAGTGCAGTGTATGAGTGCATATATGTAAATGCGTGTCAGTGTTAGTGTGTGTGCAGTGCTTGTGTGAGTGCATGTGAGTGAGTACATGTGTATGTATACGTACGCAATCGTGAGCATGTGCACAAGTGCTTGTGTGTGAGTGTGAGGTGTGTGTTTGTATGTGTGGTGTTGCATTTTGGATATCTGTCAACTGCACACTTTGTCCCCGATGTGACTTTTGTATTGAGAAGAACTAGATCTTTAGCAGGGCCGTGTGCCCCCAAGGCAGGGCATCTGCAAGCACCCGTGGGTCCCTGTCTCTGGTATCTCCTGCCCCTGTCAGAGCAGGTGGAAGTTCTAAGGACGCCCCACTACGTCTAGCACTCAGCGCTCTGTCTGTTGGGAGCTTGTGTGTCTGGTGTGGGCCAGAGGAGGTACAGGCTTGGAGCTTAGCTGCTGTCTGTGTGTGTCTCTGGTTGAAGACGTGACATCATAAGGGTGCTGTACCTTGGGACGTCCTGTCTGTGTGCTGGGAATTCCTGCGTCCCCCGGGTAGAGCCCTGAGCGGATCAGGGTGAGGGTTTGGTGGCCATGGCGCCCTGTTGTCCTGGTGCCAGCTGGCCCACCCCTGGGCTGCTGTTCAGCCCCCTTGTCCTCAACCTGGCTAGCCCTCCCCACCCCGCCCCCCGGCCCATGGCCCTGTCCATGTTTTCTGCCTGATGTGGCACCTGAGCTGGGAAGGTCACCAGGTGCACTTAGGGCTGAGGGACTGAGCTGCAGCATAGTGGCTGTGGACGGGGGATTTCTGGGTATGTAAGTAGCTAATCCATCTTGCTCTCCAAAGGGAAATGGAAATGAAGCCTGGTTTGAGACACTTTCTCACAGGTCCAGCGTGTTTCCGCTGCTCAGGCTTCTGGGATCATGGCCAAGTGGCTGGGATGTGATAGATGGCAAATAAGAGGAGAGCCATGTGGGGTGTGGAAACCCCGGGCCTAAGCCAGGGATGGTGCTATGTGAGTGGGGAAACTTGACTGCACACACATCTATGTTCCCAAAGCAAAGTTTGGGGTAAGCAGATGTAAATGATGCCTACGAAGGGTGGCAGTGGGCAGCTCATGCCCAAGTTCACCTGATTTCATGGCTGACTCTGGGACCTTGTAAACATCCTGCATAATGTAGGAAGAAACTTACATGGGACATTAACTTATAAACAAGCAAGCCTGCAGCGTAAGCTAAGTCGGGGAACTGGCTCCTTCCCGGTGACTCTGAGATGCAGTAGTGGGGTGGTACTGGTTGTGGTAGCTGGGCAGAGGGGACCTGGGAGGGATGTAAGACCTCAGTGTCATGTTGTGGATTGGACCATAGTGGAGATGGACAAAGATGTGAGTCCTCAGGAATGAGCACTTTCAGTGTAAGAGAAGAGGGGACAAGTTGGGGCCTTGATGACACCCCAGATGGACAGCTCACAGAAGGACTTGTCCTCACAGCAGCAGCACATTCCAAGAGAGGGCTGGGCAGAGGCAGCAGAAGTGTGAGGTGCGTGGGACGAGGCCAGGAGAGCTGGCGTGCCTTCCAGGGTCCCCTGGGGTTCCCCAGGTCATACCTCTCTCCCTCATGGCCACTGTGAGGATGGTGGGGTGCTGTGTGTGGAAACTCTGGGGACCCTAGGCTGCAGAGAGGGCATGGTGCTGGGCAGGGCGGGCACTGCATCTTGGTCAGGATGGTGGATGCCCTCCTGAAACCCCCAGATGCTGGAAGGTCCACCTCGCAGGCAGGCCTTTCGAAGTGAGTAGTCAGACTGCCTGCTGTTTAGGATGCATGCTTGATACAGATGAGATTTCGTAACCATACTTGTCAAGGTGACTTAGAGATGATAACACATTCACGCATTTGTTTGGTTATCCTGACAAGGTCCAGGAGTGGAAACCGTGGTGGCCATGAGTGCCTAGTGGCTCGATGTTCTGGAGGCCAGGCCTTGGCCTGAGCCCTGTGTGGGATCTTGTTTCTTTCCTGTCAGTGTTGGGTGCAGACTGATGTGGTCACACACCTGGCACATGTGCTTGGGCCCCTGGCCCTCCCCCTAGACTAGAGGGTTGGGATAAATGTGTGTAGACCCTGTGATGGTGCCCATCGCCTACCTGTGTGCAGTGCCTTGCTGTGGTCACCTCCAACCTGGATGCTGGGGTCCCCTTGGTGCTGGCCGGCAGGGTGTGGGTCTTCTGGGAGACGGGCTGGTCGCAGGCCCTGCCTCATGGCTAGCCCGTGGGTCCATGGGCAGCACCTGTGGCAGCTCGTCTGCTTTCCAGGAACCACTCTCACTCTTTACTCTTTTATTGTAGGGATTTTATTTCTGTTTTCCTTACTGATGTTGAGGTTGTGTGTCCTTTAGACAAATGCTTTTTGTGAAAAATATACATAGCAGCTGCTTTGCACTGATCTGGCATTGGTCTCTTTTTTAGATGTCTTGTCTGCAGAAGTTTTGAAGTGAAGACCAGGCCTATCTGTGCTTCCCTGGGTGTCTCTATTGTCTAGGAGGCCCTTGTGTCTTAAGTTAGCATGTTTCAAGTAGGTTTAAACATGTCTCCAATGTTTACATAGATTTTAAGCATGTTTTCTTTGTGTATATCTGAGCCTTTGATCCAGGTAGACCTTACTTTTGGGATGTTCTGCTGACTCTGTGTACTTTATCTGGCTAAGTGGCCCCTCTGCAGTCAGCCAGGCCACAGCCATCTTGGCACTTCCCTTTCCCAGCACTGCCCTTCAGGGCCCTTGGCTCCAGCGTGCTGTTGTGAGGCAGCCTCCCTCAGTCCCTTCCCAAGAATGTCTTGGTTGTTCTTGCACAACTGTTGCTTCCAGTGAATCCTCCCTGTGTAGTCGTGGGGTTTTTGATCTGTGTGTTACTGACTTTATGGACCTGATAGGAGATAGTCATTCTCCAGAAAGTGTTCTGTGAGCACAGCAGGGATCTCCAGGTCCTGGGGCCCCTGTCCTGCCTCTGACAGTGTCAGCTGGCCTCCCATGTCCTCAGACAACTGACCACATGCCTGGCAGTGTCCTGGAACCCACGGTGGCCTCTGTTCGCTGGCCCTGCCCTCCACTTGTGTCACCGCCTCTCCAGGACTGGCTTCTGGTGCTGTGCCTCCATTGTGGGCACATGGGGTGGCAGTTGGACCATGGGACACTCTTCCCACTGGCTCGCATGTGCACCACTGGGGCCTAACTGCGGAATGTTTCTTACAGTAACCACATGCTCTCCTTTTTGATTCCAGCTATGCCAAGGGTGACCTGGACATATCTTACATCACATCCAGAATTGCAGGTATGTCTGCCAGGCGAGGCTGTGGACACATTCCTCCCCTCCCCTGCTCAAGAGTGTCTGTGATGGCTGCAAGTTGGGGCTGGGCCGGGTGCCACGCACTGGCAGATGTACCCCTTCTCCAGCTTCCTGGACAGCCGCGAAAGCCCCCTGAGGGCAGCCTGGGGTCCCAGGTGCCTCCAGGTCATGCAGCGCACAGGGCCAGTGTCGGCCCAGCTCTTCCCCTAGTCCACAACTGTGAAGTCATGAGGGGACCCAACACAATGCCAGGCACATCTGAAGCCCGGGTCTCTGTGCAGAAAACTCAGACAAGCTTATTCTGATGCTGGGAGGCCATTCCTGGACCTCAGTCTCTGGGCAGAACTTGCTGTCTAGAAAACTCCTTCCAGAAGTCCCGGCATATGGGCTGGTCTGTGCTCCACCCTGCTCAGTCTCCATGTCCTCTTTGGTCAGCCAGCCAGTGGCTGGTGAGGCTACAGGAGGCTGCTCTTGCCCAGACGGCTGGCAGGAACTGTGGGGCTCTCAGGGCAGCGGCTTGGCTACGAGCAAGCACAGCTTCCCAGGATGGCAGTTACCGTGTGGCGACTGACGCAGGCCTGCTTTGTTTCAGTGATGTCATTCCCAGCGGAAGGTGTAGAGTCAGCGATCAAAAACAACATAGAAGACGTGCGGTTGTTTCTAGACTCCAAGCACCCGGGACATTATGCCGTCTATAATCTGTCTCCAAGGACATACCGGCCCTCCAAGTTTCACAACCGGGTGTGTGGCACCAGGTTTATCTTGGGGTGACTTTGGCAGTTTTTCTTCCACTTCCGTGCAGGTTTATGTGATTGTTAATTCCTCTTACTTGGAGCACTAGACTAACCTTTGACCTTACCCAGGCAGCCGGCAGTGAGCAGAGCCAGGGGATTCTGACCAGGGCAGGGTAGCTGCTGGAGTCGGGGCAGGGCTGAGGTGTCTCCAAAGGGAACCTGAGGAGTCCATGCTGTCACTAGAGATGCTGCTTCTTAAGAAATCCACTCTGCCTGCCTCCCACTCTCAACAATTCTCGCCCTTCAGAGGGGCAGGAGCCATGAGGGGCACACGAGGCCATGGCTTTCTTGGGAGATAAACATTCTGGACATACTTTTTACCGTTTTAAGCTGGCCCAAAGCCTGGGAGTGGGCAGACCGTATTCTTCTGCAGCATCAGTGGCAGCCCAGGTGCTCAGACCCTGTAGCGCAGAGGCACCCGGAGCTTATGGATGCTGGTCCCTGACGTCAGCTGTGGAGGACCCTACACTGCAGGAGGGCACCCCAGGACCTGGGCCTCCACTTCTGTTGGGCCCCACTTGTGACCTAACCAAAGATGGGCAGGGCACAGGGTAGGCTCGCCAGGTTGCCAAGCTGAGTGGGCCCTCTGCCTGCAGGTCTCCGAATGCGGCTGGGTAGCCCGGCGGGCCCCACACCTCCACACCTTGTACAACATTTGCAAGAACATGCACTCCTGGCTGCGGCAGGACCACAGAAACATCTGTGTCGTGCACTGCATGGTGAGTGTGAGGACATGCCCAGTCTTTGGGTTTTTATTGAAGTTCTTACTTTCACATGTTTGTTAAACAAAGACAGCACCAGACACACCTCGGACCACCACACAGAACAGTCTCTCACGTGGGAATCTTTGGGTTGGGTGGGGACAGACAGACTGTCAGGTGGCCCTACCCCTTTCGATCCCCATGTCCTACCTGGCCTGGACCTGTACCATCCGGGGCAGAGGCTGCTCTGCCATGTGGGAACCCTATTCCACCCTTCCTCGCCGGTCACTGAATCCTTACCTCCAAGTTCTCACCTGCAGAGCGAGGGTTAGGGTTATGGGCTCTGCCCACAGTGTGGCCCTTCCCAGCGCACCTTTGGAGCTCAGTGGCTGCCACTGTGGTATTGCCACAGTCATCTCAGGAGTGATGATAAGGAGGTGCTCTGTGGTGTTGAGCAGGCAGTGGGGACAGCGGGGTGAGCAGGCTCCTGCTGGAGCAGCTGCCACCATGTTGGTTAGGGAACCTTCCTTCTCCCCACCACTGGGCACATCTACATAAGTTCCCTACATGCCGCCACATCAGAGGAAGGGCTTATGTCATTCCCTTGGGACACGACAGGTAGGAAGTCTGCAGGACCCCCATGAGCCTCATCCTGCCACATGTGCAAGGTTCTGAGTGCCCTGTGTCCGTTTGTCTTAGGATGGGAGAGCTGCATCCGCTGTGGCTGTCTGCTCCTTCCTGTGCTTCTGCCGCCTCTTCAGCACCGCAGAGGCTGCCGTGTACATGTTCAGTATGAAGCGCTGCCCGCCGGGCATCTGGCCTTCCCACAAAAGGTATCCTGTGTCCCCTCTGGGGATGGCAACGCTTCTGGCTCCATGGGTACCCATGGCAGTGCTATCCTGTGTTGGGGTCAGTTCTCCAGGTCTGTGCCACTGTGGGAGAGGGTAAGGCCTGGACTCACTGAGGGCCAGCTGGGCCACAGGCCCTGAGGCTGGGATGCAACCAGCACCTTGTGGGGATCCCCAGCCATGGTGGGCCCTGTCCTGTGGGCGGCAGTACCCTGCTCAGCTCCCAGGTGTTGAGTGTTCCAGCAGGCATCTGAGCCTGGCGTGACCCTGTGCCAGTGGGCAACTCCTCTCGGGGCCCGACTCCGCTTGTGGTGCCCCTGTAGTGGGTTTTGACAGATAACTGCCTGTGAAAACGCTCTGGGACCATCTGGCACTGTTCGTGTGTACATTGATCATTTGTGCTTGGGGCCTATAAACGTGTTTCTCTGCCACTCCAGATCCACACAGGCATCTCTCCCTGACAGTTTGAAGGATGTGGCTTCTTGTGGCTGCGACTAGCGCTGCCCCTTCCTCCTTCTCCCTGGACCTGCTCCATTTGCCCACTAGAGGGGTTCCTCGTGTCCACACCCACCTGTTCCCCTGCAGTGAGAGTGACCTCCTGATGTCTAGACGGAGCAGCCCCTGCCCAGCGTGAACCTTCCCTGGGCTTGGACTCGGTGGGGAGGTGGGTGGGGGTGGAGTCTCTTATCCTGTGCACGAGCCTCGATGTAGGACACAGCCCCCCAAAAGTGGGTGGTAAAAGAGTTAAGCCAGTACTGATGCTGCCCCCACTCTTGCTCTAGTGGGGAGAGGGGAGAACCCAAGTAGGTGAGGGGCTCATGCGCTTCGATCCTTCCATCCTAGGTGGACCACATGGCCGTTGGGCCGCAGAGGGGTGGGAGAGGCAACGAGTAAGGTTTCCTCAGGGGCTACAGTTAATAAGTCCACAGAATAAGGAAAGTGAGCACGTAAATAATGCTTAGTTAATCCAAGAGAAGGCAAAAAGGAAAGCAGGAACAGGTGGAGCACACAGAAAACTGTTAGCCAGATGACAGAGTTGAATCCAGCTTGGCAGGATTCAGGTTGAATGGGAGTGGTCTGAGAAAACCAGTTAAATTCAGGGACTATCCCATTGGATGAAACAGCAAGACCCGCCCCGGCACCATTTGTAGGAGCCTCCCTGAGATGCAAAGGCAAGGGTGGGTTAAAAAGAAAACAGTGAAGGAAGGTTTTATCCGTTGTTTATTGCTGTGTGAACATGAGGACACGTTTCTTGAAGTGCCCACCTGCTCTCAGCATCCACAGGTCACTGCTGCCTGACTGGGTGCTGTGGTCAGTGCTGGCTGAGCCCCTGAAAGTCTGTTTGCCCTTTTCTTCTGAACCTGCTTCCAAGCTCACCCAGGCATTGGCAGAATTTGCTCGTTTGTGCCTGGAGAACTGAGCGTCCTGGCTTCTGGCTGACCTTTACCTGGACACGCCTCAGGTCCTGGAGGAACCCACAGTTTCCTGTCACCTGGGCATTAAGGAAAGCCCCACGAGCAAGCCCTCCAGAAGGGCGGGGTCTGTACCATCATCACAGAAGTGTCACTGCCTCTCCTGCTGGCTAGAGACATGTCACTGCTCCCGCACAGGTGCCAGGAGCCCACGAGGTGGGAGATGGACACCCTGGGGTCGTACGCCACCAAGGCACACTGTGGAAACATGACCATGAGAAAGTCAGAGTTTCTATGTCAGTGTTAGATAAACAGAGTCAAAACTTATTAAGCATAAAACAGAATTGAAAGGCGAAATAGACAAATTGATGTTGATAGTACAAATATCGTTTCTCTCAGTGTCAGCAGAGCAAGTGGGCAGGCAATCAGCAAAGACATAGACTGGACCTCACTGCCATTTATAGGACACTACACCCAACAACAGAGAAAGACACGTTTTTCTCAGTCACACATGGAACATTCAAAAAGTAAGCATGTTTTAGGCCATTAAACTAACCTCAACAAATTTTTAAAAATTGAAACCGTACAAAATCTGCTCTCAGATCTTAAATAAAACTATGAATTAACCAGAAAAATACCTGG
>CAUYQG010276275.1:0-27507 GCA_963574415.1 Tarsius wallacei | reverse complement strand
TGAGACAGAACACAAAATCCCTACGGATTCCTGCTACCCTTGAGACTCTCGCGGAGGAATGTGGGATATGCCAGGGTGTTGAAGCATCCCATCCAGCGTCTCACCAGGAAGCTCTGACAGGCTCTGAAGTGCTTGGGTTCTAGGTGTGCCAACCTCCCCAGGCATCCAAGGATAGTTCTGCAAGACAGGCAGGGAGAGGGCAGGTGGAGGGAACGCCCCAGGGGAGGCCTTGGAGAAGGGCCACACTGAGAACACAGTCAGTGGTACCCAAAGACAGGCCAGGAAGGAGGGTGTGGGGTTGGGGGGAACCAAGAAACCAGACCCAGCCCTTCAAAGCACCCCAGGCTTGAGGGATGCACAGGCCCCATGTTGGCCACAGTTGGAGCAGGAAGTAGGCCAGCTGCCACCAGGTGCACTGCTTATTTGGGCTTCTAAAACATTCATATTTTTCAAATGATTGGAAAAAAAATAGCAGAGAAACATAAAGAAAAACATAACCGCCGCCTGCAATCCATGAGCTGCAGAGACCGGAGGTGAAATTGGTCTGTCCTTTTTCCAGCACTCATGGGCTTAGGATGGCTGAGGGCCTAGCATATAAGTGACTTGGAATACTTTCTTACAACCTTTGCTTGACCATGTGCTGTTAGCGTTTTCCTGTGTCATTAGAGCAGCCTCAGAAGCATGGCTTTGCTGTAGAAGTTCTGGATATATGCTGAACCTGGGCCTCCTAAGTGGCCCTCCCTGCTGGCTGTCTCTGCTGCTGCCCTGAAGCATACAGGGAATGAGGCTCTGTCCTGGCACTGGGGAGATGTGCAGGAGGCAGGGGCTCTGGGGGTGGCCAGAGCCCATCTGTAATGGTATTTCCAGCCCCTCTCTGCTTTCTTTGAATAAAGCAGCCGTGAAAACCTGGGAAGTCAATGCTGAGCCCCTCTCTGATAGTTCCCTAAGGCAAACAGCAGAGGTCCAGTGTGTGCGGGCTCATGCACCCAAGAGGAGGTGGCTCAGGGCTGGCTGCACAGCCCTTTCAGAAGGTCAGCTGTACCTAGACCCTAACCAGCCTTACAAGGCAGTGCCCAGGTGAGATGGATAGGGTGGGGGGTCGTGCATCCACAGGAACGGAACCCTACCTGCTCCTCAGATCCCACTACCTCCCCAGCCTCATCCTGCAGCAGGTGAAGGTCACCTAGGGCCAGGGCTTCTGGTTGTACCCACATAGTGGAATCAGCTGCTCTGGGGGGGAGAATTGTGCTCTGAAAGCCACTTCTGGGAGGGAAGGAGAGAAAGTCAGAAGGTGGCGTGCAGCCAGCCAACCACTAGCAGCCCAGGTCTCAAGCTCCCTCCCCTAGAACCCCTGCCCCAGCCCTCAGGACCAGCCCACCAGGCCCAGGGGCGAGTGGGGGAGGGCACTCCCACCTTGGCTGCATGGAGCCCCAAGTCCTAGGGCATCCTGAGGGCAGCTCCCGGGGCTCCCCCATCTAAATTGCACACACACAGGCCCTAAATTAAAATGTCACAGGCCTGTTGGGGAGGCTCAAGTTTCCTGGCCACAGAACATGAGCCCGCTTGATAAAACAATTTTGGTTTTGATAAATGTGGATTTTCTGTGGCAGAGACAAAGGCGCCCTTGAGTCCAGAGGGAAACCTAAAACAGCACATTGCTGAAAAGTATTTCCTGATAATATTTTTAGCACCTGAAAAAAACATTTTTTTCTCTTTTTTGCCTGTAGAGTTGTGTGTGTGTGAGTGTGTGTTAATAATGAAATGTAATGCCCAGCAGCAGTGGGGCCTTGTGTTAACCCCTGCTTTCCCAGGCCCAGCTGAAAGTCTGCACAGGGCACAGACTGTGGAGAGCCAGTAAGGTGTGGACTCAAGGAAGCATGGCCTCTCTGGGTCAAGACCAGAGGGTCTGACCTGCTGTTAGCCCCACCCCAGACCCACGAGCTCAGCCTCTTTGGGATGGGGCCTGGGCTTGAGCATCTCACAGTGCTGCTCAGGGAATTCTATTGTGCAGCCAGGCAGGACACTGCCTAGGCCACCACTGCATGCTGCCTGTAGAAACAGCCCTCCTCCCTAAGCACCTACTGAGCACCATTGTGTGTCCAGGGGTACACTGGGCCATGGGGCAGCCCTGTCCCCAAAGGCCCCCAGGTAGACTCAAACCCAGCCTAGAAATGGGCCTTAACTAAGTCCCCTGTGGCAAGTGATTAGGAGAAGGTTGACAGTGCTGAGGAGGGCGTCTGTGGCTTAGGGAGCCTGCCTGGAGGCCTGCTTTGAGGCAGTGCCCTGGGCTGAGCTCTGAGGGCAGAGCAGGAGTATGCAGTGGGAAGAGGATGGGGAGTGGGGGCAGGACAGGAGATAGGTGGAGGGCAGGGCCCTGACCTCTTTGGTGTTGTGTGGGCAGGAAGACAGGTACTTCATGCCCCCAAGATGGCGCTTCTTTAGCTGGAGTCGTACTCCAGGGGTTGGCGCTGCTGCCTGCCCTTCCACACAAGGAAACTGACAGGAAGGCTTTCTAGCCGTGACCCAACCCCGCCACAAAGTGGGTAGAGGGCTGCTAGGCTTTCACGGAAAAAAGACAAAATAAAAATCATCATCCTGGGCTCCCACCACAGTGACTGAGCCTCCCAACAGCTCTGTTCTCAAGGCTGCCCCAAGGAGATGAGCCACAGCTGGGCATGAGGAGGAGGTTAAAGCAAGTTCCTGAGGCTCCGTGTGTGTGTGCATGTGTGTGTATGTGTGCATGTGCCAGTGTGCGTGTGAGCACTGTCCCCATGTGTGAATGAGTGAGTGTGTGTGTGTGTGTGTGTGTGTATGCATGTGTGTATGTGAGTGGGAGTGAGTGGAGGTGTGCCTCCCCTCCCAGATCCTCGCTGAGAGCTGGCCTCAGGTCAGGATTCCATACTTACATGCCTTCTCTGATGTTCCCTCCAAAGATGGGAGGCCCTGACCCTTCCGATCCTTCATTTCTTGGAACCATAGTTGTGCTGCTGTCCTGTGGATCTCATAGCCAGGAGCCTGGTTCAAGGGCTAACTGTGGGATAGAGCCTTCCTTTCACCACCCTAGCCTCAGTTTAACCCTCTGCAAACAGGATCAGCATACTAAGCAGGGTGGGACTAGGCCAGGCAGATGTGGCACCAGGTGCACATTTTAAAGAGGTGTACGTTCTCAGGGCCATTCCAGTGCAGAGTTGGTTCTGACACTGTGCACCTCCTCAAATTCTGCACCTGGCCCTGAGACTAAGTCTAAAGAGTTGTGAACATCAGAGTGAAAACGCCAAGCACAGATCTATGTAAACCAGTAATGCCCAGAGTTATGCACAGAAAATTCCTCTAATGTTTCTTAAAAATCACATGTAGGCCAGGTGTGGTATCTCATACCTGTAATTCTAGTACTTTGGGTGGCTGAGGTGGGAGGAGGAAGATTGCTTGAGCCTAGGAGTCAAAGACTAGCTTGGGCAACATAGCAAGAACTTTAATCTACAAAAAAAAACTTAGCCAGGTGTGGTGTGCACCTGTAGTCCCAGCTACTTTGGAGGTTGTGGCAAAAGAATTGCCTGAGCCCAGAAGGTCAAGGCTGTGGTGAGCTGTGATCATGTCACTGCACTCCAGCCTGGGCAATAGAGTGAGACCCCGACACCCCTCCCCCAAAAAGCAATGTATCTTACTCTCATTGCAAAACAACACCTGCTCATTGGAGACATTTTAGATAATGCAGACACAAAGGCAAACATAAAACCACCCAGAACCTCAGTGGTAGCTGCTGTTACTGTTCTGACCTTTTCTGTTTGTCTTTGAGAGGTGCACTCTTGTCTTTGGGGGCCCCTGGCATGGCTTGTGGTTACACATCGCTCATCACCAGATCTGAGAGCAGGGAGGATGAGCCAGCTGGGCCCCAGGAGTCAGGCCCTGCACTGGGCTTGGAGTCACAGAGGTGGACCAGATTGGGCCCCCTGATGAAAGGCAGACACTCACAGAGCAATGCTCCAGCTGAGCAGCCATGAGGCAGGGAGAAGGGCTGAGAAGGCCACAGGATGGGGACACTGAATTAGAATTGTGGGCACTCAGAACCCTGCCCCCTCCTGCCAAGCCCAGTGTCACCTATCCACATGCCCACAGGACTTGAATCGACCCGTCTTCCCCCATGGAGGGGGTCTGCTTTACCCAGGGATCCACCAGAGCATTTTCTTGCTGTGATATTCCCTTGGTTCCCTAGACCTGCCCTAGAATTTCACCCGATGTGGCCATACAGGGTGGAAACACTTTGTTTAATGCCTTGAAGTTTCCCAGGCCCAGGGTTCATCCTCACATAAAGCCAGAGAAGGAGTGGATACTGGGGACAGCCTACTCCTGTGGTCAGAAGCCCTGTGTCCCCAGGCTCAGGGCTGGCAAGTGGGCTTCATGGAACGGGCCTCTGGCCACTTTGAGAAAGGTCTATCCAGGCTGTTCTCAGCCTGGGTGGCCCCTGACTCACGACATTCTCTCAGGACTGTGACCGGGGCCCTGGCTGAGCAGGGACCTGAGAGAGCACCCAGGAAGCCTACCCTCCTTCCTCCCACCTCTCCCACCACTCCCACTCCCCTCCCCCATGCCCAGCATTTCGAGAAATGGGTCGTCCCAGAACTGCTCTGTGGGTCCAGGAGCCCCCTCTGGGCCAGTCCCAGCATGGTGGTTAGAGACCCAAGGAGAAGAGGAACAACCCCTGCAGAGCCCTCACCTCGCGGGTTCCCTGGCCAGGGGATCTCTAGGGGCGCGAAGACCGCGGACTGGGCCTCCGGGTGCGCCCCCGCCCTCCCGCGGGGCCTGGAGCTTTAAGAGCCGCCTTATTTGCATGGCCCCGCCCCCGCCCCGCCCCGGCCAAGTGGCTGTCCGGGCTGGATATTTAAATCGCGACCTCAGGGGCGGGGCCGGCCCGGATCGCTGTCCCGCCCGGCGCCTTCCTTCGCGGAGCTGCGGCGAGAGCGCGGCCGGGCGAGCGGGCGCGGGGCGCGGAGCTCACCCACAGTGCAGCCAGCGGGCCCCGGGTGGGCGCGCCCGCTGCTTTCCGCACACCCGCCCTGCCCTGCCGGTCACTCCCGTTCGCGGCCTCGCCCACCCGCACGAGGACCGCGTGGTCCCGCTCAGTCCCCAAACCGTCCCGCCTGCAGCCCCCAGCGATGCGGCGCGGCGCCGCCTGGGCGCTGCTGGTGGCGGCGGCCCTGGGGTTCGGGGCGCGCGGGGTGCGCGGCACGGTGACCCTCACCGACTTCTACCCCTTCGGCACTGAGCGCGGCGACGCCGTCACCCCCAAGCAGGACGACGGCGGCTCGGGGCTGCGGTCACTCTCGGTACGCTTCCCGTTCTTCGGCGCCGAGCACTCCGGACTTTACGTGAGTAACCTCGAGCTCGCAGGGGCGCCGGGGAGGGCACTGCGCCCCGGCCGCTGCCGCCGCGCCCGGACTCCCGCCGCCGCCGCCAGCAACTTGGCACCGCGGCGGCCAGAGGTGGAATGAGGACAGTGCTTCCTCCCTCCGGCAGCCAAGGCCGGACAGCGGCCCGCGGGAGAGGCGCGCGGGCGGACGGGCGGGGCGAGCGGCAGCCGGGCACCTAGGCGATGGCGAACGGAGTCGGCGCGCCTGTGCCCCTGCCAGACTTTGGCACTGTGCGCCAAAGCGCATCTGCCCGCCTGCTCCCCAGCAGAGTAGGGATCCCTGGTCCTGCCCCGGTTTTTTCACCGACAGCAGTGCGGCAGCGGGCACCTGCACCTTGGGGCCTCAGTTTCTCAAGTAGGGCTCCTGGCCAGTGAAGGTCTCCACTGTTCGTTGGGCCACTTGCCCCCCCCCCCCCCCCCAGTTAACACCAGTGAGACCCAGTCCTAGGAGGTTGTTGCCCCACCGCCCAGGCACTCGCGGCAGGACCTGCTTCACTGTAGATCCCTCTAGGCAGGCTGGAGGCAAGGAGTAGTGTGGGAGGACTCAACAGGCTTGTCCCTCCCTGAGCCTTTCTCTCCCTCTCCCTCTTCTCCTGACCCTCAGACCCTCCAAACAGATTCCCAGAGCAAGTCCTGGGGCCAAGGACTCCCTCTGAGAGCCCTGGGACCAGGGACTCCTGGAGGCAGGAACAGATCGGACTGAAGGATAAGACATGAGTGCCAGTTCTGTCCCCACAGTTCCCAGGGTGAGACCCTGGGCCAGTCACTTATAGGCCACCCAGGAAATGAAATGTCACACCTCATAACTGCCTGGAGCATTCACCATGAGTGGGCCACTGTGCACCAGTAGCCGGTGGTCCCCTGAATCACCCCAAATCATGTCTAGAAAACTGCTGGGCCAGCTGGTTGTACAGTCATCTTCACCACCGTCACCACCACCACCTTCATTATCAGCTGTACCATGAGTGTCATAACTAGCACCACTATCTCCACCATCATTCCTGCCTCAACCCTACTATCCACCCACCTCCAACATCAGCCCACCCTCTACCACCATCCATGCTGCAGCCAGTAGCACCACCTGTGCTACCAACATCATCACTGCCTCCTGCAACCCACCATCAGCGTCATTCTCACTACCATCCCCACTATCTTTGCACCCCCCTCCCCCACCATCCACATCCTGTGCACTGTTGTCACCTCTACCAGCTACTGTGCATGTGGCCTTTAGCACCACACAACCTCCAGTACCCCTCCCACCTCCACAGCAGCCAGCATCATTCACACTGTCCCTGCTATCTGCTCCACCGCCTAGCGGCTGCATTTCCCTACACCTACTCAAGAAGGCCTCCCCACCTTGGTGGCAGCATTGGTGGGAGGGGCATCCATGCTCTGTAGATACCACTCTTCTGAAAGTCCTTCTGGGCCAGGATTTGGACAGAGGGTAGAGGGGCAGGAATGACTTCCAGAAATATGAGTGGGTAGGACAGAGCTGTGTTCAGGGTCTGCCTGAACTGGAGGAAGCATGTGTGTCTTTGGGATGGGAGAACTCATGTTGGCACCATCCTAACAGACCTCTTTGTCAAAATGTTCCTTAGGCATTTGGGCCAGGCTCCACTTTCCCACTCAGTCACAGGTGAAAATATTATTGAAACGGTTGACCCTTTTAACAGCCTCACTAAAAACATCTACCCTTGCCAAAACAACTGGGAGAAACACTTCTAAAGTGGAAAGATCTGCTAGGAAAACAAATGGTTTCATCAGAAACCAACCTTCTGACTGCTAACAAAACATATATCTCCATAAGAGCTTTTTTCCTGAAACAAAGAGATTATTTGAAAAACACTTGCTGATGTGGACATAGTGCGTGCAGCGCACTTCACCTCTCTGTTTGCTCAGTAGGAGTGAAAATGGAATTCTTGAGAGAGCAATGCCCAGGACACCCCGCCTGAAATAACTATGAGGGCTGTATGGTCAAGGAGGGGAAAGGAAGGTTAGAATGAAAGCCAAATGGAAAGAAGGAAGGCATTTATACTGAAGCAAGTGGGCCTGATCGGGTGCCTCGTATGCCCACCCAGGCCAAGTGGACACTTCTCCAGTGCCTAGGGCTAACCCTCATCTATCTCCACACAGTCAGTAGGGCCATGGTATCAGTCGACTCTGGGCCTAGGTGCCCATGTCAGGCCCAGCCAGGACCCCCCCAGGGGCCAGCTGAGGCCTCTGCTGAGGTCTTTGCTCCTCTCTGCCCCCAGCCCAATGCTTGGAAGACGTAGGCTCGGTGTGTGAATGAATGAATGTGCATCCCTCAGACATGGCCTACAAGTCACAAATAGAAATTTGAAATGCCCCTGTGTGAGATCGGTGATTCTTCAGTCTTCATCAGAAACAGCACATAGATTACAGCTCTAGCAAGACTCAGTTCTGCCACACATAGGGTAGCCCCTTTCTCGAAGGGACCCATAATTTTGCTTTTTTCTTGTCATGGTAGCTGTATGTGGAAAAGTGTTGACTGTGCGTTTTCTTGATAAGGTTCTACACATAAAGAGAACACTGCTGGGCCTGTGGGGTGCCACAGCCACCCTGCTGAATGGGAACTTACTGACAGTTTCTGGGTAAAGATGGAGCATGCAGTAACCTGTGGGACCTGTGCAGGTGGAGTGGCTTCCTACAGAGGCACAGGGAATAAGAGGGAGTTCCTACTTATCCCCTGGAAGTGGAAGTCCCCAGGCGCAGCACCCACCCAGGGTGTGGTCTTGAGGGCCAAGCTGGAAGCTTTTGGTTTGTTTGGCATCCCTGAATGAGCCCTGGATGGGAGATGGGAAGGATTTAAGAGTGAGGAGTGGGTGGTGTCCTGCAGAGCCTACAGACAAGAAAGAGGAATGTTGGCAATCAACTTGACCTTGAACTCATGCTGGCCAGCCCCTCCACTCTCTCATGCACCCTGAGGCAGGGCTTGACACCACACCCCAAGTCCGCTGGCTCATCCCAACTCTGTGCTGACATTCCCATCCTTGAGGGTACAGTCCCGGCCCCACCCCTCCCAGAACACTAAGCCCAGGGTGGCTGCTCTGGCGCCATAGCTTAGCATGAAACCTGTGACCTTTGCCTGGTCATTTCCTGCATGAGCCTCAGTTTCCCCATCTGTACAGTACAGCTCCCCATCTGATTATGTCTGCAACATGTGTCTCACTGTCACTGTCAGGTTGTCTGGCCACCAGATACAGGTCACCTGAAAAACTCACCCTGACCCATAGGGACAGTGTCAGTGAGACCAGGACCAGCAAGCGGAAGATCTGGCAGCAGACTCATGGGAAGAATCCCTGCCCACTCTAATCTTTTCTGAACTCATGAAACACCCAAGCAAATGCAGGAGCACTTGGCTGGGAGGAGGGTCCTGGGCAGCTCTTCTGCTGCCCTGTCCCCCAAGGCTCCAAGGTTCTGCCCACTGCTGTGGTCTTGACCAAGGTGGGCCTGCCCCTCCTTGGAGCTCCCTTTCCTGCTGGGGAAAGGGGGGGAGGAGAGCAGAAGGAAGGGGCTCCTGAGAAAGTGGGAGGAGGATGAGGAGGATGCTAGAGTGAGAGAGCCTGGCAACTCCAGGTGGAGAGCACGAGCCCAGGACAATCATGACCTCCCAGGCAACCCATGACAGTCATCCTCTGTGAAGATGAGGAAACTGAGGTTCAGAATGCAGATTCAGGGGCCCTCAGATTCCTGTGTCCAGCTACCTCCTTAATGTGCTACCCAAAACTCAGTGTGCCCCAAACAGAAACTCTGCTTCTTCCCTGGCCCTCACCAGTCTCTGTGACTGAGCCCCTGGGAGCCTCCTTAGTGCCTCCTCCTGGTCGTTGGCAGCTCTGCATTTGAACTACACCCCAATATGGACCACTTCCTAGCAGTCACCTCCTGGGTGCAGGCTCATCCTCACTCCCTGGACACCTGGACCTCCAGCTCCTGGCCTGCCCCTCTATCCCACCCTCCTCTGTGTGGAGTGGCCAAGGGAGCCCTACAAAATGCTAGTGGGATCCTGTCTCTCCTTGCCGGAAACCCTTCCTGCACATACCTGTCCCCTCTGAGACACTCCCTCGGCCCTGCCCTCAATGCTTGCTGCAGCTTGTCTGTTCTGACCTTGCCTTGGTTGCTCATTTGTTTTCTTGTTTGGGATGTGCACCTGCAAGAGCAGGAAGCACACCCAGCCTCATGCCACCATTCTGGTGATCGGCTCAGAGTAAGCCTCAGATGACAACATGATTGGCCTGGGATTGCAGCAGTAGTGGTGCCCAGGTGCAGGTGCAGGACTCTTTCTGCCACCCCTGTTGAGGCTGGAGGACACATGCAGCAAAATGTGTAAGCCACAGGCAGCGTGTCTTCGCACACCACATCCACGTGATGGGCTCACGTTGGTGGCTACCAGCACACTCTGCACCCTGTGTTTCCTAAACCAAAAGAAGTCCCACCTCCCCTGACGGGGTGGGTCTCGGGCTGGGGTCAGCTCTCCACACAGAGCTGCAGAGCCTGCACACTTCAACCTCAATCTGTGTCCTGCTGCCTCCCAGGACTGGGCTGAGCCATGGCATAGGCATGGCTATTGGAGCATGGTAGTGTGGTAGGGGTCCTAGCTGCATGCTGGGCCCCATATGGAGAGTCTCTGTCTGCACAGTCCACCCTTGCAAGTGGGCCTCCTTAAAGTAGTTCACAGGGAAGATAGGTTATTGTGTGATACTGATATAAAAAGGTGTCTGTGATACTTCTGTGTGTGATGAAAGGAGGGCTCAAGAGGCCATAAGGCTGCACACAGGAGCAGCAGTTCGTAAAAGTGACAAAAAACATTTGTTGTCGTTTATACTTCCCTCTGCCTTCTAAGGTCTCTGGTTTCTGGTGAGCCCTTTCTTAGCTGAGTGAACTGGAATAGGGGTGGGAAGGGGTAGGAGGGCTGGACAGGGGCAGGCTGTCCTGGGTGAGGAAGGAAAGATCCAAATAGAACATACGTGAAATAACTTAGATGAAAATACACAGAATGGGATTAATCGGTTAGACACTGCTGAAAAGAAAAATCAGTGACTTTGATCTCTGGGGAGATCCTGGAGTGGGGATGGGCCTGAGGGCGAGGCTGGCCTCTGCCTGGGGCACAGACACAAGAGAAACAGATCCTCTACTAACTCTCCCAAGGGAAGTCATGGAGAAAGGGGGTATATGTAGGGAGTGGGGTGGCAACAGTGATAAAACTACATCCTGGACACTTGTTTTGGCTTCTTGTTCTAGCTTCCTGTGAAATCTTCAGCAAAACTATCACTGCACCTTAATGGCTGTGGCCTTGATTCTCTTTCCGGTAAATGCAAAAAAAGTGTAGCTTTGATCCAGTCTGACAAATCTCTTATTTTTAATTAGAGTATTTAGACCATTTACATTTAGTGTAATTATCAGTATGGTTGGGTTTTAACCTAGCATCTTTTTAGTTGTTACATCTATTCTCTATATTTTCTTCTTTGGGATTTAAAAAAATAATTTCATATTATCTCCACTACTGGCTTGTTAGCTATACCTCTTTGTTTTGTTTTTGGTGATTATTCTAGGCTTAAAGCACATTTGTAACTTCACATAGACTACCTTCAAATACTAACCTTACAAGAGTATACATCTATTTTCTCCTTCTGGCCTTCACACTATTATTGTCATATGTGTTATAAACCCAATAATACACTGTTGATATTTTTTGCTTTAAACAGTCAATTATCATTTAAAGAGATTAAAAATCAGAAAATCTTTTCTATTTACCCACATATTTACTATTTCCAGTCTTCTTCATTTCTTTGTTTAGATCCAGATTTTCATTTTATATCATTTTCTTTCTCCTTGAAAGACTTCCTTTATTTCTTCTAGCGTAGATCTGCTGGGCATAAATTATCTGTGTTTGTAATCTGAAATTTTATTTATTTACCTGTGTTTTTTTAGAAGATATTTTTGCTGGGTAAATGTAGAATCTTAGGTTGACTTTGGGGGCTTTTTGATTGTTTGATTTTCAGTTTTTTAAAGATGCTGCTCTGTTGCTTTCTGAGTGGCATCATATCTAATGAGAAGTCTACTGTCATTCTCATCTTCATTCCTCTATTTATGTGTCTTTTTTCTCAGATTGCTTTTAAGATTTTCTTTGTATCATTGCTTTTCAGCATTTGATTATTAGTTGTATTGATTTGGGTTTTAAACAATATTTCCTCTGCTTGAGTTTCAAAGACTCATGATTTGTGTATATATAGTTTTCATGAAATTTGAAAAACTCTCAGCTGTCTTCAGATTTTTTTTCTGTTCTTTCTCCCCTCTCATGTGAAGACTCAAACTCTATGTACACTAAACTGCTTTCTTTCTATTGTCCCAGAGTTCATTGAGGCTTTGCCATTTTTTGTTATGTCTTTTTTTCTCTCTTCATTTTTGGTGTTTCTTTTGTTATGTCCTCAAAATCACTGATTTTTCTTTTCTGCAGTGTCTAATCTATTAATCCCATTCTGTGTATTTTCATTTCAGCTATTTCACATATGTTCTATTTGGATCTTTTCTGCACTTTTCATTTCTCTTCATATTATGTTGATGTCTTCTTCTATATCCTGAGCATATTTTTAGTCATTATAATAGTTGCTTTAAAATTACTGTCTACTAGTTTAAGCATGTAATTTTAATACTTTGACTATATATCTGGAAACTAAACTAAAAAGAATGGGAAACAAATATTAAGCTTGAAGTGTAGCTTTATTTTTCACAGCAGTATAGGGTAGCAGCTTGGAACCTATTGAACAAATAAGTAAGCATATTGAAAATAAAGTTGGTCAGGCTCGGTGGCTCAGACTGCAATCCCAGGACTTTGGGATGCCAAAGAGAGTAGATTGCCTGAGCCCGCGGGTTCGAGACCCACCCAGGCAACTTAGTGAGACCTAGTCTCTACAATAAATCAAAAATTATCTGGGCATGGTAGCATGCGCCTGTTGTTCCGGCTACTTGGAAGGCTGAGGCAGGAGGATCGCCAGAGCCCAGCAGGTCGAGGCTGCGGTGGCCGGGAGTGTGCTGCTGCACTCCAGTCTGGGTGACAGAGTGAGACTCCAACTCAAAAAAAAAAAAAGAAAGAAAGAAAAGAAAGCTGCAGACATGGAAAGGAGGAAGTAGAAAATGAAACCTGTGCCTCTGTGGGATTAGAATTGGGCAGATCAGTGTAAACTCACAGTACATATTTATGTATGTTTATGTATGTGGACATGTATTATGATAGGTGATTAGAGACATAGGTGTATATGTATGCACACACACATATTTCCTAGCTCTGCCCGCTGAGAGAAATGAAAGCAATGATGCCCCAATAGCAAAGAGCACTTCTAGAGCTCAGACCTACCTCTGCTAAAAAGAATCAGTGCTCCTTGGTGTTTCTAGGGTTGTGGCAGGAGAGACACGAAAGACTCTGGAACATGCTGTGCCATAGAGTAAGGAAGAGTCCAGAGAAGGTAGAGATAAGTCAAGAGGAAGGAGCTCCCACCGGCCATGTCTGGGACAATTTGAGCACTAAAAGAAATAATGGACCTTGGTGTGGTGGCTCACACCTGTAATCCCAGCACTTTGGGAGGCGGAGGTGAGAGGATTGCCTGAGTCCGTGGGTTTGACACCAGCCTGGGCAACATGATGAGACCTCGTCTCTACAATAAATCAAAAATTATCCGGGTGTGGTGGCACATGCCTGTGGTTCCAGCTACTTGGAAGGCTGAGGCGGAAGGGGATCACCTGAGCCTAGTAGGTTGAGGCTATGGTGGCCATGAGCATGCCACTGCGCTCCAGCCTGGGCAACAGAATGAGACTCCAACTAAAAAAAAAAAAAAAGAAAGAAAGAAAGAAGGAAAGAATGGTAGTGACAGATTTTAATCCATTAAGTAAGGGAGGAATCCACGGGTTCACACTGATATCAGTAAATAAACAAACATACAAATGGGAGAAAACAGTATTAATAGCATTGTTACTTCGATGTTAAATTTCCTGATTTGGGTGATTGTATATACTTAAGTGAGACCATGACCTTGTTCATGGGAAATGCACATTAAAATGTTTAGGGGGCAAAGGGTCATCATGTCTGTAACTTATTCTCATATGGTGCAGGAAAAAACTATAACGAGAAAGAGAATGATAAAGCAAATGGGGCGAAAATGCTAGCAATTGGTAAATGTGGATAAAGACTGTAAGAGAGTTGAAGTATTTTTGCAATTTTTCTGTGCATTTGGCATTATATTGAAACGTAAAATTACCAGAATGAAAGGCCCTGATAAATGCCCCCTGGTGGGAACACTCCACTGTCTACACTGTCCCAGAGCCCCCTGGGCACATGCCTGGCCAGCTGGGACAGACTCAGGTATCCCTGCTCCTTCGCGCTAGGTGATAATGTGAAGCTAAAACTTTTTGGCAAAGAAGTGACCAGCTTGCCAAACCATGTCCTCCCAGATGACTGACCATGGAAACTTGCACATTCATCCACCATTGACTTATTCATTTATTCATTCATTAATTCATTCCACTTTGATTGAGCCCTTCCTCTGAGAGGGAGTAGAAACACAAGGACAGCAATGTATACTATTTTTAGTTTTAAAATCATGTTTGTCTGTTTCATTCACTGTACTGTCCAAACTTCCAGAAGAGTGCTAGCTGCTAGAAGCTGCTCAGTAAATATTGACTGTTCACCTTCTGATCATTGGGATGATACATCCATAATTCTATCATCTAAAAATAATCACTTTTAGCATTTTGGTGAATTTCTGTCTTATCTGTTTTCGAGCATATTTGGAGTTTTACAAAACAAACTTGGAGTTACCATGTCATACAGTTTTCTATTTTGCATATTTCTTTCAGTGCTGCACCGTGTTTACTCGTGCCTTAAATTTACTGTGAAAGCTTGCTTTTCAATGACAATATAATTTGTCATTCTATGCTACACTATAATTGGTTTAACTAATTGCTAACTGTTGGCTATGTGGGTGGTTTCAGTGTTTCCCTGAATTAATGATGTGCATCTGTCCTATGTAAACCTTTGTGCAGTCCAGAACATGATTAATTTCTCCCACTAATTTTGACATTGAAGTATTTATATCTGTGCACTAAAAACATTATTCCTTAGTAAATATGGCAACTTTCTCTCCTTTCCTTGCAGTAAATTCTCCAGGTGGGCTCACTGGGTCCAAGACAGTGAGCTTTTCAGGGGTGTTTCCCTACTGTCCCCCCACCGCACCCCACCCCCCGCCCACTGCCCAGAACATTTGTATTCTTACCCTCTCCTGGGGGAAGGCAGTCACACTACCTGACCTGAAGGCAGACACTCCCCAGCTCTGACAGCTGCCCAGGGCTGTGTGCATCCCCAGAGCAGGCTTCCCTGCTGTCCTGCTCACAGGTGACCCTGGGCACCCCTAACCTACTCTGCAGGCTCTAGTCTCCTCCTGCCTCCTGTGGCCGGGATAAGCTGCCTCCAGAAGCCATGAGGGCTCCTTCTGCTATGCTCCCTGCCCCCCCACCCCAAGCTTTCAGGCCAGATGGGTGACAGAGTTGGAGGCAGAGGGCAGATCCCAGGACAGGAGAGGCTGCCACATGTCTGCAGGAAAATGCCAGCCCCAACCTGGCTTTAGCCCATTCCTCCTCTAAAGAGAGCCCAGACTTGGAGCATCAACAGCCATAAACTGGTCTTTTACAAAAGAGCGGATCATTCATTTAGCCAGGGAGTCTCTGTTATTAAACACTTACCATGTACAGTCACTGCCCTGCTCCCTGGCGCCTATGATGCAGAAGTCACCTCTGGGCTCTGTATGGGATGGGAATGGGACAGTGTCCGGGCACAGACTCCTGACCCCAAAACCTCTACACAGTAGAGTAGTCCAGGACCACACTGTCTTCTAAACCTTTCTGTGGAGAGTCAGATGCAGCCTCTTTGGCCCTTGAACTCATCCTTCAGCCAACACTTCCTGCTGTCTGCTCTGGTGCAGGTGGGGAAGTGGAGCAGGCACAGACAGCCTTGGAGGAGAGGCTCACCTGGGACAGGGTGGGATGGGGTGGGGGTCCCAGAGGAGTGACCACTGTCTCCATGAGTAAAACTAGCAGGATGAGGGTCTCAGGTACGTGGAGAGGGAGGGACATACCAGGCTTGCATCTTGAGATTTCATCTCTGACTGTGGTAGCTGCAGGTGACAGCTGGCCGAGGGCAGCAGCAGAGATGCAGGGAGGCCAGGAGGAGGCCCCATATCTAAGGTGTCTACAGGCTGAGGGCAGCAAGACCTCAAGAGAGGCCAGGAGGGAGCGACCTAGGCTGAAGGGAGGGTATGGACACCCAAGCAATGTGGGGCCACTGCCTACAGGACAGGGGTGTCCAGGGGCCTCTGGGGGGGTGGGTTCTGGCCCTACTGACCCTAGGGACTGAGGTCATCTGGCCAAGATGGACAGAAAGGAGGTTCTGCAGGAGGGGAGGCAGGAGCTGCTGAGGAGGAGGGACTGGTGGAAAGGGAGAGGCTGTGAGGCACCAAGAGGGACAGAACATGAGGTGGAGTAACAGCAGGTGCTTCAACACCCCAGAGGTGGCCCCAGAAGAGAGGGGGATGCCACCGGGAGGCCTTGGATCTCAGGCGGCAAGAGAGAGGCTACAGCCTGGCAGGGGTACATCGCCCTCCAAGGAATCCCTCCTCCTCCATCTGGAAACTGAGTGCAGCTCAGAGGCCCCCTTTTTCCAGGAAGTCACCCTGGCTGTCCCTGGCTGTAGCTCCCTGCCCTCCCATGGGGGAACACTCCCTTGGGTGATAACAGCTGGTCTTGTCCCCTCTGTAGCCAGTTGTGCAGTTCCCTGAGGCCCAACTGGAACTGCATTCAGGTGCTTAGCCAGGGCCATCCTCCCCTCCTTCCAGGGCTGGCGTGAGGCTGCTCAGTGGGGGACTGTCCCCTTCACCCCAGAGGCCTTATCCACCCACTGCCCCAGGACACCAGCCCCCACTGTGCCTGTGGGAGGAATCCTAATTACCCAGAAAGCTGCCAGGAAATAAAAGACATGCCTACATTTTTCAAAACAAGCTTATAAAATGCCTCAGGGGCTTTATTGTTTTATTTTTGGCAGAGAAGTCAGAACAGGGAACTGAGACTCCACCCTTTTTGATCCGATGCTTGTGGAGCCAGGGTGCTGCTTCTCGGCTCCTGGGGCCCTCAGAGGCCTTGCGGGGTCCCTGGCTTTCCTCCAGACCCACCCTGCCCTGCTCAGAGCAGCCCCTCACCTCGGGCTCCTGGCTCGGGGACCAGGCAGACTCATGTTAAGCGCTTTCAGCTGGAAGTTGCCTCCAAGAGGCTCCCCAGGACGTTTCCGCTCTTTTCTGGTTTCATCCAAGTCGGAAATGCCACCAGAGCGGCCTCTCTATGCTTCCTCCCAAACCAGGGAGGGCCAGTCCTGTCCTGCAGGAAGGGCACGGGTGCCCACTGGGCAGGGGGCCCAGACATGCCTCCTGGCCAGCCCCTGGGTGGTGCTGATCCTCCTCCATGTCTCCTGAGCCTGGGGTTCACAAATCACACAGCTTTGTTTCCATGTGGCCTGGGGCTTCCCCAGGGGAGCTTCCCAGGCAGCTGACCAGCCACTCCCCACCCAAGACTCCCAGTCTGCTCAGAGGGGACGGGGCACAACTTCTGAGGCTGGCTGGCCTTGACCACATTCTGGTATAGGAGGTGTGGGTGGAACATGGAGTGCTCATGTGGGCACACACCACCATGCTCAGCTCTGTTCACTACACAGGCTTCACCAAGCAGCCTGCCTGTGAGTCCCTCTGGGGAACTTTGTCACCCGCCTGGGACTGTCATATCCAGGTGGCAGCCTTGTTTTTCTCAGCAGCAGTTGCTTAGTCAGGAGGAGAGCAAAGCCAGAATGGACTCAGGGCATGGACTCCGGGCTGTAGGCAGAGCCACAAGCCCCAAAGAAGATGGGAGGGTGGCCATGGGGAGGCCCTGGATGGTGGGATTCAAGACCTGCAGGGAAGGGCAGGCAGGGAGGGAGTGCTAGGAGACCAGGGGGATGCAGCCAGGGCCCACTGCAGCATCTCTACCCTGCAGGCCTATAACAAGTGTGCAGTCCTCCTTCCCTGCCTGGGGGTGGCAGATTTCCTGGGGTCTCCCTGCTCAAGAACAGTTGCATTTCTGCAAGTGTCCTGATGACGCCAGGCGGGCCTCAGGCCCTCAAAGCCAGCTGGTTCAGGCCCCAAACCCCAGCAAACCTTACCTCAGGCATCTGAGCAGCATGCTGGGCCCCGCTCCTGTATGTCAGGACTGGGGATTAAACCTCTAGGAATGCCTGGTGTCAGCACCCAGCTGGTAATGGGGGCACGCAGCAGGAGACAGAATCTAATCCTTCTCCTTGTTTTCTATGTCTGTATTGAATGTTTTACAAGGTGCTATTGCAGGTTGAAAAATAATAAAATTGTCACATTTCGGGAAGCAGCATATTCCCAGCCCTGAAGTCACCTGGCTGTCTCTGGCCATAGTTCCCTCCCCTCCCTCTGGGAACACTCCCTTGGTTGACAACAGCTGGTCTTGTCCCCTCTACAGCCAGTTGTGTGGTTCCCTGAGGCCCAGCTGGAACTGCACTCGAGTGCTCAGCCAGGGCCAGCCTCTCCTCCCTCCAGGGCTGGTGTGAGGCTGCTCAGAGGTGAACCATCCCCTTCACCCCAGAGGCCCTGCCCATCTACTGCCCCAGGACACCAGCCCCAGTGCTGGATAGAGAGAGACTGCCTGTATCACTCCCTGCCCCCATCCCACCTCCCCACCCCTTAGGCCTGGGCCTCATCCACTACCCCCAGCCCCTAGCGGATGTTCAGATGTCCTCATCTGGAGAAAGGAAGTCCAGAAAGCTCCTGCCCAGGTGAGGGTGCCTGTCAGCTGCCAGCTGCTCGATGCCTGGGCCCCACTGCCTATGCCGCTGTGGTCCTGGCACTGCCCTGTCCTGGCAGGGTAACAGGGCAGACTTGTTCTAACTCTTTCCTGGACCCCTAGTCTCCAGGCCCAATCCCTCCCTGCTACCGGGGGAGAGAGGTGGAGGCAGAGAGAAGAACTGGGCCAGGGCGGGCAGCAGGCAGGCCCGAGGCCTCTGCACACACCACACACCTGAGGGCTGGGCTCCTACTTCAAAGGCAGGAAGGAAAACTCCGGGAACGTCTCTCCGGGAGCCACAGAGGGGAGCAGGAAGCGGGGCCAGCTAAGGAAGAGCATGGGGGGAGGTGCGTGGAGGGGCAGTGCAGGGAGGGTACCACCAGGCATGTGGTCCAGGCCAGGGCCCCCCACTGCAGTGGCCTCCTGTCCCTGATGCTGCTCCTCTCCCTTCGAGAGGCCCCTTTTCCATCTGTGGTAATTTCTCGCCCTTAACTCTTCTAAAACACATGCAGAAAAGGGCACGAAACACAAACATGTAGGAAAAGAGCAAACATAATGCAAACCCTGGTAGGGCCACAGACGAGCCGTAGTCTAACGCTACCACCACCCCGCCATGTGCTGTGCCACCCCTTCCAGGCAGCCTGTGCAGTTGTGGTCTGCTTTCCAACCAGGCATCCCTGACCGGACTGCTCTCCTGTCTCCATCTCATCTAAGTGAAAGCACCTCTTGCCTTTTCCTTTTTTTTCCCCTCCAAATTGTTTTTGGAGTGGTTCATTCATGTTTCTGATGGTGTCATTTGCTCATTATCATTGCTATGTAATTGTATGCATAGACCACACATTGTTTGTTTTACAGTGGTAGACACCATGAGCTGTTTTTGTCTTATTTTGTTTTGAGTCAGGGTCTCACTCTGTCGCCCAGGCTGGAGTTAGTGGCACAATCACGACTCACCACAGCCTCGACCTCCTGGGTTCAGGTTCTTCTTCCATCTCAGCCTCCTAAGTAGCTGAGACTACAGGTGTGAGACCATGCCCTGCTAATTTTTTAATTTTTTTGTAGAGACAAGGTCTTGCTGTGTTGCCCAGGCTGGTCTCGAACTCCTGGGCTCCCTCCTCCCTCCTCTGCCACCCGAAGTGCTGAGATTATAGTCATGAGCCACCGTGCGTGTTTTAACTAAATTATTTCCAGCATTACTGAGGTATAATTGACAAACAAAGTTGTGTATGTTCAAGATATACAACGTGATGATTTTATAGATCTATACATTGTAAAATGATTACCACAGTCAAATTAATTAATGCATAGACCAGCTCACATAGTTACCATTTGTGGGAGGGGGCGGAGACACTTCTGATCCACCTTCTTAGTGAATTTCAAGTAAACAATTCTGCACTATTAACTATAGTCACCTGTATATCAGATCCCCAGAAGGTATTCATCTTGTCAAACTAAAAGTTTGTGCCTTTTGACCCCACCCATAATCCCTGGCAACAACCCGTTTACTCTCTGCTTCTATAAATTCGAGATTTTTAGATTCCACATAGAAGTGAGATCATACAATATTTGCCTTTCTGTGCCTGACTTATAATGACGTTGCATAGTCCTCCAGGTCAAGCCATGTTGTTGCAAATGACAAAATCTCCTTCTTTGTTATGACTGAATAGTATTCCATTTTGTGTGTGTGTGTGTGTGTGTGCATTTTGTTTATCCACTCATCTGTCAGCAGACACTTGGGTTCATTCTGTATCTTGGTTTTAGTTAATAATGCTTTGACAAACATGAGAGCGCAGATAATCCATGATATACTGATCTCACATCCACTGGATATATACCCAGAAGTGGGATTGCTGGGTCATATGTTAGTTCTACTTTTAATTTTTTGAGATGAGGCTGTTCAAACTACTCTTAACAATGCTGTTCATGAAAATTCGTGGTGGCGTGTCTCAGTGCACACAAGTACATATTTGTATAGAGTCCACACTCAGGAGTGGGATTCTGGACTATGGGATGTGCTGGTCTTCGGTTCCATTAGATGTGGCAGTGCATGGGTGCTCCCGTGGCACCACACCCTGGTAGACACTTCAAATGTGACAGCTCCATCGTGGGATGTCAAAGTGGTTTCATTTTCTTTTTTATTAATGAGGCTGAGCAAGTCTTGTATGTTCATTTACCATTCGATTTCCTCTGTGAATCAAGTGACTGTTAAAGTCTTTTTCCTCTTTTCTATGGAGTTAAATTTTTACTTGTTGATTTGTGGCAGTTTATTATAAAACCAGACCATAAGTGTGATGAATATCTTTTCTCATTCTGTGCCTTGTATCATTCTGTTTAATGGCATATTTGGGTGAATGGAAGTTATTAATTTTATGTAGTAAATTGTCCATATTATTGTCCAATAGTTCTTTACCTGTTTCATTTTGTCCTTCACATTCAGGTCTCTAATTCACCTGAATCTGATCGTCTCATATGGTACAAGGTCAGAGTCACGTGGGTTCCCATATAAAGGAAAGTAAGTGGCACCAGTACCACTGTTGGAAAGGCCACCCCTCCCCACTGCCTGGCAGCGGCTCCATTGTCAAAGTCAAGGCCTGCGTTCCTCTGGGCTGTTCCTGGGCTCTCTCCTACTTATCCATCCCTGAGTCAGTACTGATGGGTTACTGTGGTCTTATAAGAAATCTTGATATCCATTGATGCAAGTCCTTTCACCTGGTTTTTCTCAAGACAGTCTTGGTTATTTTGGGCTTTGCATTTTCATGTAAAATTTAGAATTGGCTTGTCAGATTATACACACACACATGCACATCTGTTGGGATTTTTATTGAGACTGCATTGAACATACAGATCAATGTGAGGAAGTCTGCTATCTTTGCAATATCAAGCCATGCAGGCTAGGAACATGGTGCATTTCTATATTTACTTAGGCTGATTTTAACATTTTCAGTAAGGTGCAGAAATCGATTTCAGAGAAGTCTTATACATCTCTTGTTGGATTTATTCTTGTACTTGGTTTATTTTTACCATTGTAAATGATGTATTTTCTTTAATATCATTTTCCATTCATTGCTGGCATATAGAATTACCATTGGTTTTTTGCATTTTCTAATTTTATATCTGACAACCTAACAAAAACTCTTATTCGTTTTAATAAATCATCTCTCTGCAGATTCTTTAGGGTTTCAACATCCACATTTGTATCATGTGCAACGGTGATGTTTCTCCCTTTCTAATCATTTTGCTTTCTGATTCAATTTCTTCCCCTACTGTGTGGCTAAGACCTCCAATACATTGTCTTATAGAGTGGTGTTAGTGCTATCCTTGTCTTGTTTCTAATCTCTAAAAGAAAGTGTCCCGTGTTTCACTCTTACATATGATGTTTGCTCATGTTGAAGATACCCTTTAGCGAATTAAGAATACTTCCTTCTATTCCTAGTATTCTGAGAATTTTTATCACAAGTAGGTGTCAACTTTTTTTTTTTTTTTTTGAGTTGGAGTCTCACTGTCGCCCAGACTGGAGTGCAGTGGCCGCTCCCAGCCACCACAGCCTCAACCTGCTGAGCTCAGGCAATCCTTCCGCCTCGGCCTTCCAAGTAGCTGGAACTACAGGCGCGCGCTACCACGCCCGGCTAATTTTTTTTTTTTTGATTTATTGTACAGATGAGGTCTCGGCAAGTTGCCCAGGTGGGTCTCAAACCCGCGGGCTCAGGCATTCCACTCACCTCAGCCTCCCAAAGGCGCGGGATTACAGGTTGAGCCACCGAGCCCAACTTGGTGTCAACTTTTATTAAATGCCTTCTGTGTACCTATTAAGATGATTATATAATTTTCTTTTTAGTCTGTTAAATGACCATTTAAATTAATAAGATAAATTTAATGGCAAATTAAATTAATTAGTCTTCTCATGTAAAGCATACCTTGTATTCCTAACAAAACCCAACTTGGTAATGATAAATTATTTATCCTATTTATATATTGCTGAATTCAGCTTGCTAGTAATTTGTTTAAGGTTTTAATAACTTTAAATAAGTGAGATTGGCCCATAGTTGTTCTTTAATGTACTGTTCTTGTTAAATTTTAGTATCAAGGTTATGCAGGACTCATAAAACAAATTCTTCTATGTATAAGTCTTTGTATCTCTGTAATTATTTCTTGTATGTTTGGCAGATATCACTGGTGATGCCAGATGGACTTAAAGTTTTCTTGATGGGAAGATTTTGAATACGCATTCAATTTCTTTAATAATTATAGAAAAAGTTAGGTTTTCCATTTCTACTTACATTTGGTAAATTGCATTTTTCTATAAAATTTTTTACTTTATATAAAATTTCAAGACTGTGCCCTTCTTACAAGCTAGTCGGTTACTGATTCATGTATGCTGGCAGAAGACACAAGACTTCCAGGTCAGGGTCTCATGGCACAGCAAATAGCCAAAGTGGTTTGCATTGGTTTCTGGTGCTCTCCAGGATGACACAGAGGGGCCTAGGTAAATGCTGTGTGCACAGTGAGTTTGTATCACAGCCAAGAAACACTGAGCTTGGGGAATCCAGCTCTTCTAGAGCAAGCCTGCTTTTCATCCCCAAGGAGATGATAATTTATCCCTCAAGGTTGGTCTCTGCAAACACAACCCTAAGAAATGAGCAGGCAAAGAGCAGACAGGACCATGCAGGCTTTTGTACCAAGCAAAAAAGAACAGAGTTACTCAGGGATTTGATGGATTGCCTCTCCACCAAGCCGCCTCCTCAGCCCCACACATTCTTGGCCACACTCAAGTTTCCACACCAGTATGCTGCACCTGATCCACAGAGGCCAGGAACAAATCCTTCTGGTCTTCTCCCATGACTTGTGTCCCCTCAGGCTGTATGTTTACATGTAGGAGAGAGTGAGCCTTGGAATGTCTCCCCAGTGGGGAAGGGAATTAGGTGATCAACCACTCCAGTTCACCTGTGACTGAGGGAGTCCCTGAGACATGAGACTTTGGTGGTAAAACCAGCAAAGTTCTGACTACTGTCTTCAGGACTCCAACAGCAGGATGAGGCCTGCAGCACTGACCTCAGGCTCCCAGATACAGCCAGCTGTGAAGAGTCCTGGAGAGGATGGTAGGTCTTATTTGAGACAGTCCACATGTAGTCCAAGGCCTGGTTGTTATCCATTATGGCCCACACAAGAAATCCATACTGACCTGTTCATCTTTGACTCCAACACCAAGATACAGAGGCAATAGATGAGTCAAAAAATCAACTCCCAGTGACCAGTTCATCCTGGTTTGCCCAGAAATCTCCCAGTTTTAGCACCAAAAGTCTCATGACCCAGAGACCCCCCTCAGTCCCAGGTGAACTGGGTTGGTTAGTCACCTAATTCCCTTCTCCGGTAGACAGACATTCCAAGGCTCACTCTCTCCCATATACAAACATACAACCTGAGTGGACACAAGTCACTCAGTCTGAGATTTCTTAGCAAACTTGATGTGAATTCCTGTTAAGCTGGTTTGGTTAAGACCTGTGGCCCATGTCACTGAGCTTTTGCTGCCTCGATCACCCTACATGACATAAACCAAGGCCACTTGAGAGCCAGGAGAGGCATATGAATACATGTCAGTCAAGCTGAAGCCAGGTTGTGCCCAAACTTGCATTTACATATGGGGGCATGTTTAGGTGTCAAACACAGCAGAATAATGTGTGACCACCTGTGTCCACGTGGACAGAGATGGGAAACAGCGCAGGTCAGGTTGCTGGCAGCTGCTGTCTGAGTCAAGTGGACTGTGAGTGCCCTCCCAGGTGCTAGATCTAGGGGCAAAGAACATTCATGACCCCTGCTCCTCCCGGGGTCTGAGGTGATCCCTGCTCAGGAGCTGGGGCTAGTGTTTTCCCTCCTCACTGGAAAATTGGAGTGCACATTCTGGTAACCGTCATTCACCTTTTCTGTCATTCCCTACTCATACCCAGACCTTTCACTTGGAGATGCAGGCGTGGGAGCAGCAGGTGCATCCGTGTAAGACTGACAAAGATCCCTCATGCTCTGCCCTGACCTTGTGGATCAACACTGATGCACTTAATTAGCAGTGTCCTCAGTCAAGTGACCCGCGTGGTCATGGCCCAGCTCTGGGTCAGTCCAACAGGAATCCAGGTGTCTGAAACAGAACTTAGTGTGGATTCCTGAGACCCCTTTTTGACTGGGCTGCTGTCTGGAGGGAAAACCAATGGGGTTGGCCTGGGCTGTGGTCAGGGAAAGAGCCAAATCATGTCCAGAAATAGTCAGGGCCAGACCCTGAGTCTTCCCAGTAGGACTACATAACCCCACAGAAGCCCCCACCCTTTCATCCTGCTCATGACCCAAAGGGCGGCCAAGAAGAGAGGAATCTTTCTGAGGATGACCACATTCAGGACCAAATTGCCTGCCTGCAGTGTGTGGGCCAGGACCAGCAAGGGAGGCAGAAGCAGAGCTCTTTTGAAATTGATTTTCGAGGAGACCAATCCAGGGCTCAACAGTACCAGATGCATGTGGATGGAAGGGTTTGTGGAATGCTCAGCAAATACTTGTCTATTGACCCACAGTTGAGTGACCTTTGAGACAAAGGGAGCATCATGGTCAGATGCAAACTGTCCAGAAAGCCAAAGGGGCCAGTGTGTGGCTGAAGCTGGCTGACTGGACTGGAATGACAGCAGGGTAACCTGGAGAGTTGAGACCTCACAGGTGGTCCTGGAGGGGACAGGGCATTGGACGTCCTTCACAGTGAGAGAGACAGGCCAGCTTCTGTCAGGAGACATAAACCTGGCATTCAGTGGTGACTGTTGCATCAACAACACAGAGTCCCTCTCTTGCCCAGTTCACAATAGTGGCTGCATGGCCATTTCTGGCACAAGAAGGAATCCAGGAGGCAGCAGTGACCTGGGCAAACCTTGGTCAGCAGTGTGGTACAATCAGACAGTAACCCTTACTGTGGTACCTACAGAGTGACCCAGGATGTTGAATCAGTGGCCGAGATTTGTTTCTATACTAGCGAGTCCCAAATGTGAGTGGCTTCAGTGTCCCAGGCTGCAGTCTTCCAAGTGGCAGACCAGGCTGCAGATGGGGATGGCAGGCTTCTTCTGAGGAGGGTCAGGTAGTGACTATTCTTGGCTTTTTGAGCCCTGCGGCCTCTGCTGTTGATGCAAAAAGGCAGCCCTAGACAGTAGGTAAACGAATGGGCACGGCTGTACTCCACAAACCGTTACTTACAAAACCAGACCAGGGGTCTGTTAAGGACAGCCTCTGACTAGATCTGGCCCATAGCCTGTTTGTGTATGGCTTGTGAGCTGAGTGTTTTTTATACTTTTAAAGGCTATAAATATGAAAACAAAACCAAAAATAACAAAGAAGAATATGCAAGAGGCATATTCCACAGGCCAAAAGCATTTACTATCTGGCCCTTTACAGAAAGCCTGCTGCCTCCTAGAGAGACCCTTTGCAACAACCAAAAGCGTTTCTGGTCCTTAAGAATACTCTCCAAGGCCCAGGTGACTGCATCCATTTCAACCCACAGCACTGGCCTTCTGCCGTCTCCCAGAGGTGGTACTGGGACTTGTCGCCCAGTGAATACCACTGGGCTCCAGTTTAGCCAGGCCATCAGCGAGCCAGACCCGGCATTTAGGGTGTCCTGTGCGATTTGAGGGCCCCGCTGAGCCAGCAATGTCACTTCAGGTACTGGGGTGGGAAACGAGCTGCTGTTTTTCATGTAAACCCAGTGATTCTGCGTCTGCACTCTTGAATGCACTATTTCCATTTGGCCACCTGAGGCTTGTTGTACTCTTCCCTGTTAGTGATCAAGGTCAAAAATCCCCAGAGTGGGGGTCAGATGTGGTGGCTCACACCTTCAGCACTTTGGGAGGCCAATATGGGAGGATTGCTTGAGGCCAAGAGTACAAGGCTACAGTGAGCTATGATCGTGCCACTGTGCTCAAGCCTGAGTGACAATGAGACCCTGACTCAGAAAAAAAAATCCCCCAAATGGGGTGTCAGATGATTGAGTAACAAGGCCTCCATAGGTTACTCTCAGCTTCTACAAGTGCTCTACACTGTGGGTCAATATCCACTCCGTTTTTAAAGGGGGTGTAGCTGAATTCTACCTTGGGCAGGGGCTGCTGCTGGACCAGGAAATGGCCTCTCAACTCCAGCAGGGGCCTTCCTTCTCCTGGAGTCCATAATGTTTCTGTAGAAGGGACAGGGAGGCAGGGAGAGTTGATCTGAGGTCCCCTATTACCTCTACATGCTGCAGTCCCTGAAAAAAATCCCCTGACACCACAGGACCAGAACGCACAGGCAGGAAACAACATGTCAACAGGGATTATACCTTCAGGCATGAAAACTGCACACGCCCGAATCCCACCCTCAAGCTCACTTAAGCGTCCCTACTACAAAACCCATCACTGGAATCTGTACTTTTTTTCCCATGGGAACATCACCCAAGGGGTTAGCATGCACATGAGTTAGGGGCTCCATCAACAGCCCTCAGGGACCACGCTGTCCACTCTTGGGAGAGCAGGGAGAGTCTGGGAGGTGCAAGTGCTCTCGGTAGCCTTTCGTTCCAGGAAGATGCCCACCGCTCTTCTCCCTCACCCTGCATCCCTCTTCCCTGTGTACTTCCTACGTCCAGGCTCAGGAGCCCCTCCCTCCCTTCCTTTTGTGTGTGTGTGTGTGTGTGTGTGTGTGTGTGTGTGTGTTGTTGTTTGTTTGTTTGTCTTTGAGACAGGATCTCATTTTGTCACCCAGGCTGGAGTACAGTGGCAAAATCACCACTTACTGCAGCCTTAAACTCCTAGGCTCAGGCAGTCCTCACACCTCAGCCTCCCAAGTAGTCAGGACTATAGGCACATGCCACTACGCCCAGTCAATTTTCTGATTTTTTGCAGAAATGACGTCTTACTATGTTGCCGAGGCTGGTCTTGAACTTCTGGCCTCAAGCAGTCCTCCCATTTCAGTCTCCCAGAGTGCTAGGATTACAAATGCGAGCCACTGTGCCCCTCCTTTTCTTTTTTTTTTTACTTTAGAGTTTCTCTTCTTCAGTTTATTTTATTTTTTTTTTATTTTTATTTTTTTATTATGTTATTGTGGGGTACAGTTAGGGGTTAGGCATACAAAAATATTTCGTTCAGGTACCCTTGTTGATAAGAGGTGTCTCCCCATCCCCAGACAGATACCCACCACCATTAATCCCATCCCCCTCACCCCCCCCC